>PVLD010004012.1:0-132412 GCA_004027595.1 Dinomys branickii
TTGCATGTCTGTATATGGGTCCATACATCTACAATTCGAAGATATCAATGGATAAAGCAACAACTACTGTTGAGACCATATCACCTTGTCTATAGATTAGTTGTGATTGTACTATTTTCTATGATAATGGGTGTCTGTTTGTCAATATGTTTTTGTACTTTTATGTTTCTAAAATAAAAAAAAATAAAAAAAAATAAATTATAAATGTTAAAAAAAAATAAAATAAAATAAAATTTAAAAAAAGAAACATCATTCTTACCATAGTGTATCCAAACAACAAACAAATGTCACTAAAAATTTAAGCCCTACAAACCTGTATCCTTGGGAAGAACTTACTGGACTCATAAAGATCGTGCTGATATTGGGTTAGGAGACGGAAACATTCCTACAGAGAAATCTGAAGATGACCTTCTCTGTGTCTTGGTCAGGCCTATTTCTGAGCAGGTTAGTCAGAAGATTCAACCAGTTGGCATTATTAGGTTTACTCACTGGTGGGATCATGGAGAGCACATTTGAGATGTGCACATGGGGTGTATCTTCTCTCACCTGAGAGAGAAAAGATGGAAAATTTCAATAATTTCAGTCTCTTCCACCATCAGAGAAACCATCCAAAGTACCTAAATATGTAGAACTTCAAAGTCAATACAGTTGTTACACCATCTTCACTTGGTTGACCAGGAAAGAATTGCATGTTTATGAACAGTAAGTACTTGGTATTCATAACAGTTATCCAACATTTGCAAAGTTGGAAAACACTTTTCCCAGAAACACATCACACAGTAAAATGTCTCCCTACCACACAGTGCAGGTTCTCACTGAAGGACAACTTGCTCATGTGATGGGGTAATACTGCATGTGCATAAATGAAACTTGGGAAAAAATACTCCCCAAAATGGGGATTACCCTATGTAAGCTCCAATGCAAGCTTTTCATTTGTACATATCCTGTCTGTACCCTGACTCTTACCTGGTATTTGCTTTTGTTCTGGCCATAGCTTTCACATCCCTGAGGTCTCTTCCAAGGGAATCTGGAAGAAACATGGAGAAGATGGTGTGAGTGTAGAGACAACGAGCACGGCACTGTCTCCATAAAACACTGAATGACCCTGGGAACTTACCTGGACAATGAGATGATTGTGACAGAAGCATCATGCTCCCCAAAGTTGAACATCTCCTACAGGGACATCTGCAAACTCTCCAAAGCTTCCTACTCCCCAGATTCATATCAAACCCTACAAAACCTAGACATTATCTATCATTTGATGCTCAAGTTTCATCACCCATATAACCCTGGCCATGAACTTATACACAGTGGCATCTTTGAGAACACCACCCTTATTTGATCTAATCACCTTCAAATGAAAGAGAGGCCCAGGAATGTGGAGGAACACCATTATCACTTTCCTGGGCACAGAAGGGTGCTAGGTATTTGTTCATAGCACAGGTACAAGCCCCACTTACTGATTTCTCCAGAGATCTGAAAAGGCACAGAACACACACTGGACAGATAATACAAGACTCATGACAGTTGAGCCATCAGTAGTCTAATCTACTCTGGCAGAAAAATCTTTGAAGGTGAAAGAGGCCCAAGCTCTGAGGCCTAAAGGAGCCAGGGTCTAAAATGCACCATAGAAATGAGAGGCAAATCACATCATGCTTGTCTGTATATGGGTCCATACATCTACAATTCGAAGATATCAATGGATAAAACAACAACTACTGTTGAGACCATATCACCTTGTCTATAGATTAGTTGTGATTGTACTATTTTCTATGATAATAGGTGTCTGTTTGTCAATATGTTTTTGTACTTTTATGTTTCTAAAATAAAAAAAAAAAAAAAATCACATCATGCATATACAATGGACATCCGAGGAATAGGAAGACCCCTTGGGCTCAAAAGATCTAACAGCCCCTCCATTGACCTGCCATCTGGGCATCCCTTGCTCTCTTCAAACAAATCTAGAAAAAACATTTAGAAGATTGTGGATAGACAACCTAGGAGCATTTTCATGCCCTTAAAATTACACTTGACACTTGACCCTTTCCTGGGCAACCTATGAGCATTTTCATACCCTTAAAAATTATACTTGACACTTGACCATTTTCTGGACAATGGGATGATTTCCAGGGACAGATTCTCCATACCAGATTGCCAGGAAACTCTCCTATGCTTACTACGCATAGGCTGGGCCTCACAAGAACAAAAGCTCAACAGACTCACTCATTCAACACTCGCAATTCAACATCCATTTGAGGGCAAACAGCCAAGAGTTCATTCACACAGGGCAACATTCCTGAGCACGTGAAATTCTCTGACCTGAGCACATTCTAACGAAAGATGGGGAACAGAATGCCGAAAGACACTTTCTCAGTAACCTGTGAACTTGAAGGGTTTGGGACAACTTTGATAGTTTGGGCTCAAACCCACAGTACCTGGTGCATGTAGACATACTCCAAAGTTCACTGTTTGCCTCTCTCAGACATCATGAATCCTGTACAAGGAAAAACACAAAACATTTCAGGAATACTGATTTAATCCATGTGTTCTTATGGGGCCACTGTGATTACTGCAGAGATCACTCTTATTTTGGTGCAATCCACTTGCTTCCATGGCCTGAAAGGTGTTTTGCATCCTTAAGAAACCTGAAGGAAAGGAAAGCCACCTAATGGAACACCATCTTACACGAAAATGTGACAGTTACATGTAAACAGTGGGTAGCGTCCACTGTTTCACTATCCTTGCCACACATGTCAAACTGCATGAGACAGATGCAGCTGCCCATGGGCTCATGTCCAATATATAAGGCAACAGAAGATGATGTTACCTGTTGAATGTTGCACATCTTGCAAAATGATCACCAGCCTTGAGCTTCACAGACAACCTGGTAACAAAACAAGACAGCAACATGTTACATTTACCCTTCTTTTGGAACAAAGAAATACCAGGTCCCACAACTGGGCTCTGGACACATTAGCACTTCTGTGAACAATAGAAAATTAACTCCAAAAAATTATCATAATCACTTAGCATGCCTACAGGAAAGGGAGTCCAAACGTACCATGCTAAACCATGTCCACCAGCATTTACTGTGCTCTGCAAGAATATCTGGCCATTTCCATGTCCATCACCACTGGAACAGAACGACTTCTAAATACATTAATGCCAAAATTAATCCCAGGGCACCACTAATGTCATGACACTTTTATCATCACCACCTGCTCCACTTTTAAGTTCCCTTGATTTCTCTTCAGAACTCTAGTCTACCATGATGCCTTGGAACAGGGAAAAAGGATTACCAGAACACACATGCACCTCAACATTCACATGAGTCCACCCATTCAAAGGTGAAACTCAAACTCTCTCAATTGGCTTAGACCCAATTCTTTGCTTTCCTGAGGCATTATACATGAGCACAGCTACTGCAGCACACAAGGATCTGACCATAACGTACCGAAGTTCACAAAATGTACTTTCCTTGGGTGACGATGGAAGCCCACATATGATGTACCCAAAACTTGGGGACGTGCATCTCTATGGACTCTCATGACTCACCATGAGAACACACCCATACTGGAAAACATGCACAAGATATTCTCTGCTCTGCTGGGCCACTTTTCCATGTTCACAGCACAATATCTAGATTATCATGTATATTAGGTCTGGTTAACACAGCAAGATTCCTTTACGTGCCCTTGACACACAAGTCAGGCAAGGGGAAGTGCACTCTGCTGAGGAGATAGCTACCAAATGTCTATTACCCATCTCATTCATCAAACTGTGATAATGAACTGTTCCCTGGGTTCAGCAAGAAGTGGATCCAATAGGAAATGCAACACAACTCAAGGCTGAATTTTAAAAGCACCGGGGGATTCTGCAGAAGTGCAACAATGCACTGCACACCACAGTTACCAAGTAAAAGGGAAAACATCACAAGTCCTCCTACAGTACTCAAATCTACACCTTTAAAACAGGCTCTGAGGGTGAATTGGACACTGGCCTGAGTGCTCTATACAAAGACATCAGTATGGTCTATCCAAAAGCCACTATCCAAAGCCAGCAATGCATTCCACCTTAGGAAACATGAGAGTAACTTGTCATGCAAAAACTCCTGATATCCACCGGGATACAAAAGATACCACTGTCCCAAGGAGGTAGCAACACCTGAATCATACCAGACATTTGCAGGAAGTTCAGGCCATGAATTTCTCACTAGCACTCTTCCGTACTGATAAGAACCTGGAAGTGACATGGAGAAGAGAGTATCAGTGTAGAGCAGGTGAGCATTCAGGTTCTCCCAAAAACCAAGGAGGGGCTCTAGAAACCTACTTGAATCCTGGAATGACTGTCGTGCAAACAGTTCTTTCCCTAGAGTCAATCAATCTTTTTGGGGGGAATATGCGCCAGTTCTCCCCTGCTTATACTCCCAAGGCAGGACCTCAACAAGAACAAAACCTGGATATAATAACTTCTCCACTTCTCCCCTTTCAAATTGATGTAAGCTCACCTGTGCCTAGTGTCTCCTCACAGTTGAAAACATCACTTGGGACCTTCTGAGAAGACCACCTTTAAATCATGAAGGAGTATAGGAATCCCAAGGAAATCTGTTCTCACTTAACTACTCCAGAGGAGAGGTGAAACCACTTAGATGGTCTCGCCCTAGGCCTAACCTTACCTGCTGTCTGCAGGATGCTCATGAGTATAGGGTTCCCTTCATACTGCCATGTTTAACTCTGTAAAAAAGGCATATTGCATTAGTCTGTACCTCCTTCCATCAGTACATGTGAGACATGCAAATTCACTGTGTTTCGTTCAGGAACGCACTGAATTTACTACATGATAATTTGGGAAATTCCATGGCGAAAGATTAGAATCCAAACTTTCCACACATTAATGGGAACCAACTGTACTCCCAAGGGTCAATGTGCATAGTGATGCAAAACTGCATTCAGAAAAATACCTGCCTTTTCTAGTATAGGGCAGGATGCATGGAAACAACCTTAATGGGCTACAGTGCTACACAAAAATGCAGTCCTTTCCAGTAGCCATTTTGAAAACCATTCTTTTACATCTTTCTCATATATTTCAAACACAGGAAAACATAAGCTTGCACTGCGCTGATGGTGGCAACATCTCGTTAGGCAGAGGCTTGTTTTGAAACTCAAATGAAAGACCAGGAGCGTAGGATCTAGGTCTGTGCACATTAGCACTTACAGAACTCCAGGATTTTAACTCAAACCTGAATGACACTGGACACCTACCTGGATGCTGAGATCACTGCAAGAGAATCATTACTATCCCCAATTTCTGCATCTCCTAACTGGGCACCAGTAAACTTCCCTATGCCTCCTACTCCCTGCTCAAACTTAACAAGGACAAATCCTACACAGCATCCATCTTTCCACACTGAACTTTCAGCATCTATTTGATCTCCAGATCCACTCACAAACAGTAGCATCTCCAAGAACACCATTCTTTCTGAACTGTGTATCTTCACATCAAACAGGGGCATGGAAATGTAGATGGAATACTTCATTTCTTTCATGTGCATGTGGCAATGATAGTATTGGGTGCTTCTTCATGGTGGCAAGAAGGCACTGAGCAGCACAGTGCTGAAATGAAGAGGAAAATACCAGAGGTACACCATAAATAGTCAATCTGTAAGAGAAAATTATCTGTGGCATAAGCTCTCAACACTCTGGTCAAGATCTTAGAGGATTCATGTCTAGGAAACCTATTTCTGATGCACACCCTTCTCATAGGCACCCAGTATGGACGATCATCTGGTGCCAATGAGGTACAAGCACCCTGATTCTTACCTGATATTTGCTTTTTTTCTGCCCACAGCCTAGAACATCCCTGAAGCCTCTTCCAAAGGAACCTTGAATGAATGTGGAGAACATGGTGTCAGAGTAGAGTCAATGAGCAGATCACCACATCCATAAACCACGTAATGACACTGTCAACTTATCTGGATGCTGAGTGGACTGCAAGAGAAATAGTAAAATCCCCACGTTGACTATTTCAAGGCCAGATACGTGGAAACTCTCCCATGCTTCCCACTTTCCTGCTCAAAATCAACAAATTCAAAACCTGAGGAGACAACGGCATCTCTTGAGATCACCATGCTTTGTTAAACAAGGAACTTCAAGTCAAAGAGGGGTCAGGAATGTTGACAAGCACCTGCATTACTTTCCTGTACACGGGAAGGTGGTGAGTCCTGCTTGGTGATACAGGCCCAATCCTACACTTACTGATGTCTCTAGAGATCTGTATGAAAACCTGACATGCCTCAGTGATGTCAGGATTATTCTATAAAACACATCACTGATACAGTGTTATGCAACATCTCCCTATACTTACAAGTGTAAGACTTTAAGGAATTGCAGTAATTTATTCAGAGACGAATGGCTTCTCTACCTGGTTCCATGGGGAAAGGAACATTCAAAGCATAGTAAGAAAAACTATAAAGGAATCCACAGTCCCAAGGATGTACAAACACCATGATTCATACCAGTCATTTGCAAGAGCTTCAGATGGTCACATCTTGTGACCATCACTCCCCTTTCATAAACAGAACCTGGAAACAACAGGGAGAAGAGTATCAGTGTGAAGACAATGAGCATATAGGTGTGCAGAAAGAGCAATGAGAGGCTCTGGAAACTCACTTGGATGATGGAAAGACTGCCATGAAACAGACCTGTTGTTACACACAAGGAACCTCTTCTCAGGTTTTATCTAAAAACTTCCTTGCTTCCCAATTCCAAGGCAAGACATAAACAGGTAAAAAAAATGAAACAAAACAAACTATATATAATAACTTCTTCAGTGCTCCCTCTTGGCATTCGTTTGACCTTACCATACCAGTGTCTATTCTCTATTAGTAACATCATTAAGGACTTCATGCTTCAGGAACAGGCCATTTTTAAATCGAGAAAGGCAATGAGAATGCCAAGAGATTGTTCTCACTTACGCATACATGTGAAGTGAAACCATGAAATCAAGGGGGGACCCAGGAAGGCCAGGACACCTTCATAACTTACCCATGTACGTGGAGGTGACAGGATCTACTCAGTGGTCTGGAGCTAACAACAAAGTAACCTGTACCTCTCTTGATATCCAACTGAGATTTCCTGCAAGGTGCTCTAACATCAGAAGCCTGGTGGAAAATACATCAAGAAATACTGATTTAGTCCACATCTCCTTGCAGCAGGTCATGTATAAATTGCAGAGGTCACTGAGTTTGTTTCCTAAGACCAGATGATTCAGTACACACATCCTTACAAAGTACGTATGAAAATGCCAGGCAATGGGCATTCTTTTTCCTCAAAAAGAAACCTGAATAACTTTTCAGGGTCCACATCTCTAGTGGTGGAAACTGGAATACAAATAATAATCCAAAATCCCAATTGAACATGGTGGGAAAAGGGTTAGGCAGCCTCTGTGAAATGGAGTGCTTACCCAGAGTCGCAGGGAAGCACTCTTCTTATCTTTGACTCAGGGCAACCTGGGGAAAAGACTATGTTACCAATGAAATCTGCTCTACCATGTATCAGAGAACTGTGTAACAGGCCTGATAGAACAACATCTCAGAAGATCTAATAACAAGCACGGCCCCCAGAAACAGGCCTGTTCATAGAATTTGGGAATACCTGCTCAGGGAAAGTCTCCTTTTTCACGTCTATAATGAACAACAGGCTCCATGGTGCAAGCCATGAACATGTTAGGACACACACAAATCTATGTTGAAAAAAAGCATCGTGGTTAAGTGTGACATGAGCCATGAATCATATGCTAGCCAACGTGTTCAGAGGATGAGGCCCAGGAAACATGAGAACATCTCTTATGCACACCCTCCTGACAGCCACCAAAATCTGAAACATCACATGAAACCCAGTGAGGAATAAAGACTAATTTCTACTTGAAATTTGGAGAACATTTCAGCACAGTCATCAATGAGAGGCTCACTTCATAGTGATCTCCCAAAGGGAACATAGAGAAAACATGCAAAAGATGGTATCAGTGTATATTCAAAGAGGACTTTAATGCACATGAAAATTTTTGACTGACATAGAAGATCAACCAAGGTGCTAGGATCATTGCCACAAAAAAGTCCTGTATCCAGGTCCCACCTCCTAACCTGGGCTCCTGCATCTAAAGCAAGGTCAGAACAACCACAGCTCACAAGGACCACAATATCATGTACCGAAGGCCATGGACAACCCCTGTCCATGCTGCAGTGAAGGCACAGAGCTGTACTTACCTGTACCCTGCATATGTTCTGCCAGATGGCCTCTTAGAGCTCACTGTGATTTGTGAACCCTCTCATTGGAAAAGAAGCATAGGAGATCATACATTTCATGGTTTCCTTCTTCATGACTACTTGTACAACTCCCATGTCATCCTGTCACTCAGGATCCAGCTACACTACCAGGCTCCTCCTTCATGGCAACAAACCAGATACACAATGGTAAATGGGCTATTTAGAAGATACCTTCCAGTGCACTCCAATTCCCATCTCAGGGACATGGGCTGTGACAGTGACCTCATGACCTGCTTATTAGCTTCAATTATCATATACAATGTGATCTTCTGGTAGGGAAGCAACAACATTTCCTGTTTTCTCTGACAGCAAGAAGGCACTCAACACAGTGTTTTTGAAATGAAAAGGCACATATCAGATTTTCGCAATCAATATTCGACCTGTAATAGAAAAAATATCTCTTGTTCAATGTCTCCTAACCTCTGAACAGTACACAAGACAAGTCCTTGGAAGATGCATGTCTAAGAGAAATGACAACATCTAATATAGAAGCTCCTAACAAACATCTAGAAATGGACTGACACATGGCGCCCAATGAGGTACTGGGACCCGTAGTCTTACCTGACACTTGCAGGAGCCACGACCTTCTCATCCTTCCATCAAGAACCCTGCAGTAAACATGCAGAAAAAAACACCAGGACAGAGTCACTGAACATTTTAGTTCATAGAAAAACCACTGAATGTCACTGGAAATGTACCTGGATACAAGGCACAGTGCTGGGTACCCACGGGGCTGATTGCACGAAAAGTCTCATCCTTATAGAAAAACCTCCCCTTTGTGAACATCTGCAAAATCTCCTGTGCTTGCAGCTCCCAGAGAGCCCGCATCAGCACAAAAACATGAATATCATCTCTCCTTCACTGTTTCACCATCCATTGGACCTCACCCGTGCTGATGGCTCCACAGAGAGTACCTTTCCTTTGGACCTACCCTTCCTTACCTGAATAAGCGCAGATCAGGAAGGGGGCGGGGAATGTGAAGGAACACTTCTGTCGCTTATCCTTACCCATGTTAGGAAGTGGCATGAACTCGTTGGTGACCAAGGCACAGACGCACACCTACCTGGATAACTGTATGCACCCACGTTGACACACATGAAAACATTCTGTAGCTCTGTGTGATCTGAGTAGAGCTGTGAAAGTCACATCAGAGAATACTGAATTACTCTATGTCCCCTAACACATATGAGTACTGTGGAAGTCACTGTCTATGACTGAATAGCTTCTTCAATTCTCCCTCTTGGCAATCACTTGACATGGTCAATGCAAAGTGTCTCCCCACGGTTACTAAGCTCACTGAGGCCTCCATGCTTTCTGTGCAGACCACCTTCCACAAGGGGAATGGGAATGCCAAGGAAGCTGCTCTCAATGCCCATATATGAGAAGTGATGAAACCCATCAGATGCCCCGGTCCCAGCCCAGATTTGCCTGCTGTCTGTAGGGTCCACATCACTATACTGTGCCTCTCATGCAGGCATCAGGAACACTGAAAACAGGAACAGGGAATACAGCATTAGTCCACACCTCCCTCCACCAGAACACGAGAGAATTGCAAATGTCCTTGAATTTCTCTGAGGAGCCCACTCACTTCACTACGTAGCTTCATAGGAACTATACAGAGAAACCCTGGGAAGGAAAATGTTTGTCCCTTTAAAGGGAACTGATAATGTTTTCAACACTCAATATCCATAGTGGTGCAAAATTGTGTATTCATAAGAATATATATTCTCATTAATGAAGATCATACCCTGAAGACAAGGCTATGCCCACACTAGGAATTCCATAGTATCTGAAATTTCAACTTTAAAATAATTCTACATGGCTGCTCATGTCTACCTGAAGGTGGGTCCAAACACACCACCTGAGTGCATCATTCAGAAGGCACTTTCATATGTTGGATCAAATAGGATTCTTTCTTGCACTCGTACTTGCCCATCAAATTTGGCACAGAAGATTTCCAATCAATTCTGATACCAGAATGAACCTGAGAGGAACCCTTGCAGTGCCTGACAGTCATTCTCACCATCTACTCAGCTATGACCATTCCTATGTTTCATCCTCAGGAATCTCAGTGTCATGACAATGGGGGGAAAGTAATATCCCGAAACAGGGACCACTCAATGTGCATTATCCTGCACCCCACACAAGGGCAAACTCATGTGAACTGGATATGAACTGTGCCCCTTTCATCACATCACAGGGAAACAGCACACTAAGCATGGCCATGGCAACACACAAGGTCCCCAATATCACTTACCAAAGTCCATGGAGAACTCTCCTCTGGTGCTACTAGGGAGGCCCACTCTTCACCTACCTGGAATCAGAGTATATGTCAAGGGATCACTGATTTTCAGTGGCTCACACTGACTTCCAGACCACTCTATAAAAAACTGCAAAGAAAAAGGATCCTTTAGCACACCCACTTCACATATTCACCTATACAACAGCCAATTCATCATCTCACTGGGGCTTCTTTGCAAATATTAGATTTATTGCACATGACACAGACTTTCTGTGCTATAAAGAATAGGTATTCACAAGAAATATGTGACAAAATGCTCCAATCCAAATCCTAGTTAGCGACCTTAAGAAAATGAACCCAGGTCCCACTTTAGCATCTACTTTGACTAGTACAAAATGCATGAGAACTACCTGCAGGGATTTCACAGCACCAGATGTTCCCTGATGAGAGTAAAAATGCACTGAACACAATTCCCAAAACAGGAGGAACCTGGAAAGTTTCTCTATTAGTAAACAAATATATACGAGAACATGGCTCTGAGGTGAATTGGGAATAACCTCTAAGCAATACATCAGGAAGCTGTAAAGTAACCGTGGTCCCTGGAAACATGGAAAATATCTCATTAAGCACACACTCCTGAAAAAGACCTACATATACAGGACCACATGATCTACAGTGAGATATCAAACCCTGATTCTTACCTGCCAATTGCTTTTGCCCTGGCAATCCTTTAGAACATTCTTGAGGTCTTCTGTAAGGGTACCTGGAATAAACATGGAGAAGATGGTGTCAGTGTTCAGAAAATGAGCTTGGCACTCCCTCCCTAAGGCACTGAATGACAATAGAAACTTACCTGGATACTGAGAATATTATGAAGGAAGCACTGCTCTCTGCAAAACTGAGTATCTACCTGGACACCTGCAAATTCTCCTATTCTTACTACTTTCAGCTCGACATCAACAAGCACAAAACCTGGACAGAATGCATCCTTCCATGCTCATGTTTTAGCATCCATATCACCTTCCCCATGCCCTCACAGATAGTGGCATCACAGAAAAATAATTCTTTCCCAGGTAAACACCATCAAATCAAACAGTGTCCCAGGAATGTGCAGGGACACTTTCATCAGTCTTCTGTGTATAGGCAGGTGTTAGGTCTTGGTTGTTGACCTAAGCCGATTTCCACACTTATTGATGTCTGCAGAGAGATCTCATTGATACCTGCGAAACCTCAGTGTCCTCAGGATAAAATGCATGAGGAATACCACATTATGTCACATTTCACTGCACCTACAAGTGTAAGAAATTAATGAGTTACTGTCACTTTTTGGGAACACAGTTGCTTAAATATCTAGGTTCATATGGACATCAACATACAAACCCTAGTAAGAAATATGCCCATGAAAAGAACAGGTGCCAATATCAGCAATGATAGAAACTTGGATATTAAGGAGAATCTCTGCCTCTCCATATAAGACAGCAAGCATGGAAAATGTCTATGGGCCACCAGACAGTCTTCATGCAACTGTGCACTTACCAGTACTCCATGGGAAAAGACTCTTGATTTCCCTCTTTTTCATGTATAGGACACAACATGGAACCACAGTGGCCCATTCCAATGTGGATAAAGCCTGCAGAGCCATGGTCTAAATTCCACCATGGAAACATTAGGCATACATAGGCACTATAACATCAGTCAGGATTCATTAACACTAAAAGATTCCTCCTATGGGCACACACAGATGCCAGGCAACAGGAAATGAACACTGCTGAGCAAATCACTACAAAGGTCTAATATTTATGTCATGGACCTACTCTATGCAAGTGTCTGGTTGCCTGGTTTGTAACCACGTGGATCCACTATGAAATGTAGGACATCTGCAGGATTGATTTCTAAATCTCTTGGTGCTCCTGCGCTAGAGGAAGGAGGCACTGCATAACACACTGGCCAAGTAAGAAGGAAAACATCATGCATTCCTCAAATGAAGGAAGGGCCTAGAAAGGAAAAGACAATTTCCTAATTTGCCCTTGCACATGGGGTGACAGGACCGTGTCAGTGATCTGGCACTGAGCACAGAATTACCTGCACTGCTGTAGGTATCCAACTGTGTGCTTTCTGTGAGGTACTCTGACATCAGGAGCCCTGTAAAGAACACACCCAGAAATATTTGTTTAGTCCAAATTTCCTTCCACTAGCCCATGGGAAAATTGCAGAAGTCTTTGGGTTTGTTTCTTAAGACAACTTGGTTCATTACATACATCCTTGAAGACTGCCTAGGAAAACGCCAGGGAACGGCCATTCTTGGTTCAGTCCACATTTCCCTGCACTTGCGCATGGGAAGATTGCAGAAGTCTCTGGGTTTGTTTCTTAAGACAACTTGGATCATTACATATGGTCTTGAAGATTGCCTAGGAAAATGCCAGGGAATGGCCATTCTTCTTCCTCAAAAGGAAACCTGAAGAACTTCCAAGGATCCACATCTGCACTGGTGGAACCTGGAATACAAACAGCAATCCAAGTGTTCCCATCCAACTTGGAGAGAAGGAAAGTGTTTCAGGGTAAGTGATGCTACAGGAAAATGGGATGCTAACCAAGAACCACTAGGAAGCATTCCTATTCACTTTTTGACCTTCAGGAGGATGCAAATCTAAAAATGGGGAAAAGACTATGGTACGCAAGTAATCTCCTATACCATGTATAAGCAAATAAGTGTCCCGGGTCTGATAGGACAAGATTTCACAAGACCAAATCACAAGCACAGTCCTCAGAAGGATTCTTCTTCATGAAATTTGGCAATGCCTAGTTTAGGCAAATGTTCCTTTTTCACCTCTCTAATGAACAATGGGCTCCATTGGGCAGGCTGTGTCCACTTGGACCTTACTCAGTTCCATGAAGGGAAAAGAAACATCGTGGTTAAGTGACACTGGCCCTCAATAGGGCACTAACTAATGTGTTCAGAGGATGAGCAGTATCTTAGATAATCTTTTCTTGCTCAAAATAAAATCCCACATGCTCAGATTGAAAGGAGGAAAGGTTTATTGAGCTCACAGTTTGTGGAGGTTTCACTCCATACTCAGGCGGATCCAAAGCAAGATGGCAAGGCACAGAAACAACACTTTAAGGGGGTACAAGAGAACAGAAGATAGTAAGAGTAAAATCCAGGAGAGAAAACCTCATTACTTGCCTTTTATTGTAAGCAGGCTACCAGCTCCTAGGGCGGGTGTGAGGATTTATCTCCATGCCTCCACTTGTACACCATGAGAAGGTTTAAAAAGTGAAGATGCTGTTCCCTGCTGATTTGCTTGAACTTCTCAACTTCTCAAGTTAAAACAACATATCAACCATAACAAGCCCTAAAGAACATTAGAACATCCTTTCCACACACCCTGCTGAGAGGCACTGAAACTGGAAAATCAAATGGTCCCCTATGATATATGAAGACATTCATTCCAACCTGCAATTTGGATGAGATTCCAGCCAATGATCAAAGTATTCACTCTCCTCTCTGAAGGGAACCTAAAGAAAAATGGAGAAGATGGTGTCAGTGTGGAGTTCATGGGCATTTTGGTGCAAGAAAACCAGTGAGTTTCACAGGAGATCTACCAAAATGCTGCAATGCTTGCAAGGAAAACAGCCCTGTAACCCGAGTCCCACCTCCTATCTTGTGCATCTGCATCTCTAATAAGGGCAGAACAACCACAACCCACAGGGCCCACACATCACTTACTCAAGCCATGGAGAACCTCTGTCCAGGATGTAATGAAGGATCATGGCATTCCTTACCTGGATCCTGGAGATGTTCCAACATACAGTCTTTCAGGGTTCACTCTGAATTATGAACCCTGTCACTGGAAAAGAAACACAAGAGATCTTATACTTCATGGTCACCTTCTCCCTATCAGCCTGTACAACTCCCATGTCATCCAACCATTCAGAGTCCATCTACACTACAGCGCTCCTCCTTCATGTCAACAAACCAACCACGCAACTCTAAATGGATGCTCTTCAGAATGTAATTCCCAATCTATTCCAAAAATTATATATAGGATACACCCTGTGGCAGTGTCCTCATGCCCTGCACATATTTGCCTAGTGGGACAAGTATGAAATACATGCAACCTCCTGGCAGAGAAGCAACACCATCTGGTGGTTCCTCACCATAGGAAGAAGTGACTGAGCACAACCTTTGGGAAATGAAGAGGGAAATACCAGAGCTTCACCATCAATAGTCAATCTGTAACAGAAAAGAAGTCTGATATTGAATGTCAGATAAGGTCTGAATAACATATAAGTCAAAAGTTTAGACGATGCATATTCAAGACATATGACAAAGTTTTATACACTAACTCATCACATGCATCTAGATACAGACCATCATGGTGGTCAATCAGTTACTGGCACCTGGATTCTTACCTGACACTTGCATGAGACACAGCCTTCTCTTCCTCTCTTCCAAGAACCTGCAGAAAACATGCAGAAGAGAATGTCATGGTAGAGTCAAGGAGAACTTCAACTCCCATAAAAAGCAATGAATGACACTAAAATTATACCTGGATGCTGGGATGATTTCACACAGTCATGTCCCCATAATCAAACTCTCCTAAGTGATCATCTGAAAAATCTCTTATACTTGTTGCTCACCAAGGAGGGCCACATGAAGCAAAAAGTATGAATATCTTTGTATCGATTCTAATGTTCTTTTATCTTTTTGCTCTTTAGTAGGTTGAACGATCTTATATTTACTAATCTGCACAACCTCACTGATAATAAAAATATAACAACGACTGTTAATCCCTATCATTTTGTTTTAAAACTGTGTATAACTTTTATTATTTTGTGTTGTTTTGTTATTGTTTTTTGTATTCTCTTTAAAATTTTGAGACAAGTTCTCACTCACAACAAAAAGGTATATGAATACCACCTCTCTTTCATTGGCACCGGTTCACCATCCATGTGACCTCACCCACACGAGGCATCTCCAGACAGAAACATCACTGTGGATCCCATCCTTTCTCACCTGGGCAACTTCAAACCAAGAACAGGACTGTGAATGTGAAGGAACACATTTGCCACTTACCTCTGCATGTGGAAGGGGCAGGAACTAATTTCTGACTGAGGCACGCACTCACACCTACCTGGATATCTGTTCGCTTGCAATGGTACACACCTCAAGGCACTCTTCTGCTCACTGTGACATGAGGATCACTGTGAAAATGACATCAGAGAATACCAATTTAGTCTATATCCACAAATAGATATGAATACTTTGGAAGTCACTGTTTTTAACTGGTCAGGGACTTTGCTTTGGTACCTTAGTCCTAGGTTTGTTTCCTTGCCTAAACTCCAGTAAGAGTTTTTTTTTTTTTTTTTTTGCATGAGAAACTTGAAGAAGTTCCCAGTGCTAGTATTCACGGTAGATACTAACAAGAATCCTGGCTGCTGCATATACCTCAGCAACATGAACACTGTATTATAGCTAAGCACTGATACATGATATGCACTGTTTACCAGTAGCCATTCAAATGATCTTACCTTCACTGGCACACAGATGAAAGTGTGCGGAAAAGAAAGGGTGCCAATCGCCCACCTGCAATGTATATCAGACAAAGTTGCCATGGGGAAGAAGGTAGCAACATCTCCCAAGACCTTTTGACCAGCCACTCTCTGTCAGCATACTTAGTGATGAAATATAGGAATACCATGTTAGGCAGAGGTTCTTAGGGCAGAAATAAGGACATCTAGTCTATGGATTGGCTTATATCCATGATAGTACTTACCTGGCTTTGCAGAAGCCTATTTAACAAGCAGTTCTTCATCGTTCTATTTTCATGAAGAAAAAGGGAATAATACTGCATTGCAACCATGTATTGCAACATCCAGCACGTTCTGAAAGCAGAGTTTTGTTTTCATTGACACTCACCTCTGGTAGTGGAGATTTCTAATGCACCTCCACACCAGATTGAAGTTGAAGGTAACAGTATTACCCAGAGGCTCTAGTCCTCCTCCATTGACACCTGCCATTACCTGTACTTCTTTCTCAGCACCCTGACTCAAGGATGTCATTGCAGATACCGGAAAGCATCCCAGGACACAGGGATCTTGAACAGTCTTTTTTCAACATCTACAAAAAAAAAAAATTCATGCAGCTTAGATTTCAGATTTTCTAGGCTACATCACACACAGGATTATGCACATACAAACTGGTATCTGCTACACTCAGGGGCCCCAACACTCTTCATTGAACTTCAGAAAGAATCCATTTATTGTGCTGTGATGGAGACACTTACTTGCTGTGACCTGCATCCTAGTAATGTACAAGGTAATTAACTTCCCTGTATCCCTTTGATGCTTGAACCTATGGTGAACAAAATCATCCAGGAACCTACACTGTCTTCATTTCCTTCTTTTACTGCACCAGCAATATCACCACATCATGGTACTATTCAGGGGCCCTTCAACACTGCAGGGTCCTCCTGTCTGTCCAATGAAAACCAAGGAGAGAAAATGGACATTCTGCAACAGACATCTGCCGTACTGTTACAGTCTGTATCCAGGGAACCAGTCAAGGTCCACATCCTAGATGAAGCACATGCCCACTGGATTGGCTCAGTTGCCCTTCACTGATTCCCTGAGTGCTTGCACTCAAACATGAGCACAACTACCCACACAGTACCAGCGATCTTTCCTGTGCACACAACAACCTTGCCTGGATTCTGGTGATGTTTACATGATGCTCTGTCATGGTGTTCCTTGAGCTCTGGATGCATCTCTGGAAAAGAAGAGCAAGAAAAGTGTTATGGACTGTATCTAGATGTCACCCCAGTGCCTTCCATGGTGAGAGATGGCATTTCAGAAGTGATTGGATTTGGCTTGTATAATTCTATATATACCTTGTGTGATGTTATCATAATGGACTATGATTGCTAAAGTAGTGCACTGATTGGTTTGGCAAAATACAGGCTCTGCTTAGTGAGAAGACCAACCCTGGGTGTAGAAGGAACCAGCACTTACGGAAGGCCCAACTCCACAGAATGTAAAGAACAAATTAGAGTCACCAGCTTTCTGATAGTCACGTGGTGCTTGTTACCCTTCAACTTTCTGTCTCACAGGAACTGTCTCCCCTAAGTAACACATATCTGTTGTGCCACCCTGTCAGGAAGCAACACGTCAGGGAATGAATCCTCAGCAAAGTGTAAGCTGATATAAGCATCGCCTCTTCAATGCTGTGACCAAGTATTTTGTCTCAGTGATGAGAAAAGTAACCAAGACAAGAGCCTATACTTTACCTGTATCTTGTTCATGCCCACCTGTATTGTCTTAGTATTATTCTCTCACTCAGGGTGCACTGCACTACTGGACACATCTTACCTTCCAGAGGAAACGGAAAACACACATTGCGCATGCTTTTGGAGACACCTGCCAAAATGATCTAATTTGGGTCAGCAGGACCAAACTTAGGTCTGTGACTACTCCCCATGCTTATTCACTTATTGGGACTAATAGATAATGCACAAGATCTGCCTGAAGGGATGTGCATGGTAGCAACATGGCCTTGAGCACCACCTTTGCCAATTGAAGGGGGAATCATAAGAGATTTGTGCTCAGTAGTCACTGGTGTGTGCAAAACCGGAAAGCTCTGTTGTAATGTGCAAGCAGCCCTGAACATTACACTGCCCAAGATTTGCAGAGCATGCATGTCTAGCAAGTCAGGCAACTTGTGCTTTTGCTCACATTACTGACATGCACGTGGCTCCAGAGCAGCACAGGATGCCCACACAGATACTAGCATCAAAGTTGTTACCTGAAATTTGCATTCGCTTTTGCCAAGAGTCTTCCATGCACTCCTATCCACTCTTGAAGAACCTGGAAAATATATCGAGAGGAGGATATTACAGAGCCAAGCACCTTCTCGGTGCCACCAAAATTAAGCAGTGTCACTTTTTGCATCCATGCAAAAACAGCAGAAGTCACTGTGCTTGTTTGCTAAGCCTACTGGATTCACTACAGACTTCATGCAGAATGCTCAGGAAAATGCCATATAATTAGGATTCTTTCCTCCTTAATCACAAACCTGACAATGTTCCAAAAGTACATATGCATAGTGGCAATAAAGTGAATAGGAACAATAATCCAAGCCTCCCCATGAACTGTGGGGAGCATGATAATTCTTTCAGGGTCTGAAACCCTCCATGAAAGTGGGATGCTTACCGAAAACAGGTGGGATGCACTCTTCTTTTACTCTTTTACCTTCAGGAGTGCTGATGTCCAACTGTAGAGAAAGGACTACGGTGCCCAAGGAATCTCCTCCACAGTATCAAAAACGAAGCGTCCCAGGCCTGATGGTACAACTTCTCACAAGTCCTAATCACCAGCAGGGCCCGATGACACTTTTATAAAGTCAACACTACAATTTCATATTTACTAGTACCATTAGTGACAAATCACGTTCTAAACTGTGTTCTGAACAGAGGTTACCACATAAGTTCAAAAACATCATTCTTGTCAAAATATATCAAAACAACAAATGTCTCTAATAAGTTAAACTCTACATACCTTTACCCTAGGGAAGGACTTACTGGACTGTTCAAAGATGGAGATGACATTGGGTTATGAGACGGAAACACTACTACAGAGAAAGCTGAAGGTGAGCTTCTCTGTGTCTTGTTCAGGCCAGTTTCTAAACAAGGTAGTCAGATTCCATCAGCTGCCAATATTATGTTTATTCATTGACCTCGTAACTGTTGGAATCTTGGTGAGAACATTTGAGATGTGTACTTGGGTGCATTTTGTCTGACCTGAGGAGAGAAAAGATACAATTTCAATAATTTTATTTGCTTCCATCATCACAAGAACCATCGGAAGTACCTAAATCTTTAGAACTTCAAAGTCAGCACAGTTGCTACACTATCTTCCCTTGGTTCACCAGGTCAGAATCGCATGTTTATGAACAATAAGTGTTTGATATTCATAAGAGCTATCCAACATTTATGGAGTTGTAAAACACCTACCCCCAAATCACGTTACACAGTAAAATATCCTCTGTATGGCAGAGTGCACAGCTTCTCAGTGAAGCACAACTTTGTGCATGTGATGGGGCAACGTTACAAGTGCATACATGAAACCTGGGAAAGTGTACTCCCCACAGTGGTGATTACATGCTACAAAGCAAGTTGTGGATTTCCACCATCTGCCCAAAAGATGGATATTCCTTCTCCTCAGTCATTCTATAAAGAAGACATTCCAGGACCCTAAAAGAAAACGAGGTTCTGGTTAAGACAGCATGTAGAATTTCTTGCTTTTAGCTAGGAGGAGCAGCTGTCTGTGTAGAGCCCAGAAAGACCGGGTGCCCTGACAACACAGAGTAACACAGGAAAACTGCATGGAATAAGATCCCTACAAAGGAAACTCCCGTATACACTGAGCTGAACCTCTCCTAAGTTGACAATTGCAAGAACTCCTAACTTCACTGCTCCTTTGCAGGGCCAAACCAAGAACAAAACTCAGACAGAATCACTCCTTCACTCTCACGGGTTTGGCATTCATGTGAGCTTACCATGCCAACTGTCCTCATAAGCCAGAAATTTCACAGAGTTCCTCATCCCTCCTCCTCCTGACTGGACTCAAACCAAATCAAAGATAGAGCAGAAAATGCTGAGTGACACATACTTCACTTTTCTGTGCATTCGGAGAAGCAGAACATGGTTGGTAACTTGGGCCAAAGGCCACAACTACCTGGTAACTGTACGGATCCCAAAGATGATAATAGGCACCTCAGGGTGTCATCATGATTTCTATGAACACCACATTGAGAGCAGAGCTAGAGTCCGTATCTGCATGTCTTAGCACATTGAAAATTCCACAGATAGCTGTATTAGTTTGCAAAGCCCACTTGATTCATTACCAGGGCACTGCCCTAACAAAGGCAAGCAGAAAAAGCTTTCTCCTCTGCATGGAAACAAGCCAAACCACAGTGTTGGAAAACTACATGATCAATAATCCTTGCCAATCCAAATACTACAGTAAGCATGGGAAACACCATATGAACAGGCTGTCCTACATGAGAATGTGATGCTTACTGGTAGCCACTGAGCATCACCTCTTGCTTTATCTTCATTTTCACACAGGTCAACAGCAGAAAGCAGACAGACTTGCCTAAGAGCCCACTTCCAGTATTCATGCAAAAAAAAAAAAAAAAAAAAAAAAAACCTCAGGCTTCATGCTCAGATGTCTGCTCTACCAGTCACAGGACCAGGGCCACAGCAAACAAAAACAAACCAATTCCTCAACAGTCATGCTCCTAAGCCGTACATCGAGGGCGCAATCATGTCCACTGCATCGAGTTAATTCTACCCTTCTTGATGCCTTTGTCTCCTCCACACAAAGCTCAACCCAACAGGCCACAGGGACCCTACCATGACTTACTGTGGTCATTGAGATGTCCCATCTGCTACTAAGAGGGAGGCGTGCTACTGCACATCAGGGACCTGGAGGTGTTCAACAGGCTAATCTTTCTAAGCACACAGTGGGTTCTGGATCACTTACTGGAAGATTTGTGACAGAAATCCCATACTTTACTGCAACTCTTTTCATTACCACCTGCACAATATCCCTGTCATCCTGTAATTGGAAGTCTATGGCTGCTACCAGACTCTAGCTACATGCCCAGAGATCAGCGTTGCAAAAGGAAATGGACGTTATAGAGGAGAAATCTGACCATCTGCTCCAATGCATATCTCTGGAACCAATTCTATAGCACTGATTAGTTGTTCACTTCATGCCCCTATTGTAACCCACAGATAACACAGAGGTGCTGACTTACATTCACCAGCACCTGGGACTTAATAAGGATAGCAAAAAAGCACAGAACACTGCACTTCCCATTAAACACGGACACATCAGGGCCTCAACTTCTGAGGCCACATCAAATCCAGAAATAAAACAGCAATGAAGTCAAATGAACACAGGTGCTACCCAACACTAGCCAAGAACTCCAGGGATACACACACCGGAAAATGGTAACATCTCCCTAGGAATATACTGCTCATATCCACTGGAATATGGAAGATCATGTGGTCACCAATGAGGTACCAGCACCTTGATTCCTACAGATTTTTTTTATTTACTTATTTGTCTTTTTGAGACAGGGTCTTGCTATGCAGTTCAGGCTGGCCTTGAGCTCACTTTGTATTGCAGGCTGGTCTCGAACTTGCAATGATCCTCCTGCCTCCGCCTCCCGAGTGGTGGAATTATAGGCGTGTGCTAGCACGCCTGGCTTACCAGATTATATGAGGATCTGATCACTAAATGCTCAACATCCCTAGCCTCCAGAAAGTAACCTGGGAAACACCATGAACAGAAAGTTACCCATGTAGAGGCTCTGAGAAATTTGGTGCCACCGAGAAACTCTGAGTGCACTGTGAATGGACCTGGATGTTGGGACAATTAAGAGGGACAGTCCTGACCATGGGTCCACCTTCTCCTAAGGGGACTCCTGAAAACAATCCTAGATATTCTGGGTTTTACCAAAAACGTAAAATCCTGCACAGAACCACTTCTTCAATGCTGACCATTTGGCATCCATTTGACCTCATCCATGCCAAGTATCCACTTGCAGGCAGTAGCATCGCCAAGGTCACTATCCTAACCGACCTAATCAAGGAGGGTGTGGGAATTACCAGGGTCACTTTTTCACTTACTCATGTAGGAGGTGTTGGTGAAATCTGGTTTTTGGCCTGATAGGTTTCCTGGTGGGAAAATAAGAGTCTCCTGCTTTACCTTCATGTCATGCATGGCAAAGAGTAAGCAAAAGAGAGGACTGCCAAAGTAGCTTCCTCGATTTTATAGCCAGAAAAAAAAAGTATCCCATATCTGACCACTGTAACATTTCACAAGGCATGATAAACAGCATACCTTTCATACAATACCTGCTCACAAAACTTATAAACATGTTATGCAGATCCTCATCTCTGACCTCACTAAGAAACATGAGCCTCTGAGAATCAGGCTATGACCATGTTAGAGTGACCTGACCATTGGCAATCTTGGCTCAAAGTTTTCACTCTGCCTCTGCATAGACCTCCCTAAAGGGAAGTCTGACAACACCATGCAAACACCATGTACATACTCATACCCATTGCTCTACAAGAAAACCTGGACACTTCCTTGGCCATCACACTGGCAAGGGCCTGTCACTCAACCCTTATGTAATAACCAACCCAGAGGAAAAGTTCTCAACACAAGATACTCCTCTTCATTAACTGTTCAATTGGTTCTATTTTTGTGCTTCCTTCTTAGAACACTGGATCATGAGCATTTCACTATCAGTACTCAAAGGTATGCTAAAAAAAAGCTCTGAGGATGAATTGGGAATAAGCTCTAAACAATACACTAGCAAGTTGTAAAGTTGATGTGGACTCAGAAAACATGGAAAATATCTCATTATGCCCACTCTCCTGATGTCCACCTACATATAGAGGAACACATGGTCCTAAAGGAAGTACCAGCATCCTGATTCTTACCTGACATTTGCTTTTGTTCTGGCCATATCCTAAAACATAATTGAGGTCTCCTACAAGGGAATCTGCAATGAACATGGAGAAGATGATGTCAGTGTAGAATCAGTGAGCATGTCACTACCTCCATAAAATACTGAACGACACTGGAAACTTACCTGGATGCTGAGATGACTGTGAGAGAAACACTGCTGTCTCCAAAGCTGAACATTTTCTACCTGGACACCTACAAACTCCCCTATGCTTCCTACCCACCAGCTCGATATAACAAGCACAAGACCTGGACAGAATTCATCCTTCAGTGTTAACATTTCAGCATCCACATGAGCTCCCCTATGCCCTGCAAGACATGGCAACTCCTAGAACACCACTCTTTCTGAATTAATCACCTTCAAATCAAAAAGGGACTCAGGAATTTGGAGGAACACCTTCATCACTTTCCTGTGCACAAGAAGGTGTTAGGTCTTTGTTCATATCCTAGGCCCAAGCCCACACTTACTGATGTCTCTAGAGATCTGCATGAAATCCTTGGAAGCTTTAGGGACCTCAGGATTCCTCTGTAAAACACATAAGAAATTGCATATTATGTCACATCTTCTTGAACCTACAAGAGTGAGAATTTAAATAATTTTTGTCATTGTTTTAAAAGCCCAGTTGATTCACTACTAAGGTCCATGGGGAAATCATAAAGCCTAGTACAGAAATCTTATTCCCTTGAAAAAAAAGTCTGCAGAAGTTCCAAGGGCCAATATCCATAGTGGTGGCAACCTCAATATCAACAAGAATCCCTGCCCCTCCAAGTAAGACAGAAGCCTGTGGGAAAATGCCTGTGGGTCAGATATCCTGCATGCAAATGTGTTGCTTATCAGCTGACCCTGGGAAAGACTCTTTGCTCACCTTCCTTTCCATATGGGTCAAACAGCAGAGAAACACCAAGAGAATCCAAGGGCCTGCATCTAGTGTTCAGGTGGACAGAAGATGATGTTCCACGGTTGAAGGTAACATCTCACAAGACCTGTTCACCGGATGAGCCTTTCCAAAGATAAATGGGGACAAACCATAGCTATACAAGTTTATACAGAGGCTCCTTCTCAATGTCATGAGGGAAATTCAGGCCTGAATCTGGGTTATGTGCACATGAGCACTTACCTGACCATCTCAGATCTTGACTCAAAAACTTTAATACATTGCTTCATATAACTACCTGAAAGCATGTCCAACAACACCGTGTAAAAATCACATCTTTCAGCACATACTTCACTCTGTAGGAAGTCTGACCCTGCCTTTGCCTTCAGCATTGGCACAAAGGCTTTTACTCCAGCCGCATACCAAAAACCACACTAACATGCCTAGACACTCAGCCTCATCAACTGGTCACCTCTCAAGATTCCAGCACTTACTAATCAGAACATGGCTCCACCACAAAATCACTGGACCAGGAATCTCAATACACATGCATACCTCAACATTCATCATCTTTCACACTACACATACCAAGGCAACTTTGTGCCCACTGGGTAGACTGAGTACCTCACTGATCCATTCCCAGGCACCTGCATTGAAAGCATGGCCATGACGACACAGAAGGACCCTATAATCGCTTACTAATCCATAGATAACCTTTCTTTGTTGCTGTGAAGGAGGCTCACATCTGCCCTTTTCTGGACTCTAAGGATCGTCAATGTGCTCACCAAAGGTCAGTGGCTCACAGGGAATTTCTGAACCCTTACAGAAAAGACACAGAAGAAATCCTATCCTTTATCAATCCCAGTTTCCATGGCAATAGGTGGATTCTCCTCATCAGCCTATCATTTGGGGTCTATCTCCAATACTAGACTTGTCTTAAATACCCACAGACTAACAATGCAATAGTAGGGGGCTGGGGATATAGCTCAGTGGAATAAGCGCCTGCCTAGCAAGCGCAGTGTCCTGAGTTCAATCCCCAGTACCGCCAAAAAAAAAAGAAAGAAAAATTCAATGCAATAGTAAATGGATGCTCTTAAGGAGATACATTAAGGAGATACCCCTATCTCTGGAACTCATCCAATGGCAAAGAACTCTTGCCCCACTTATTTGTCCTCTTAGACTACTTTTTAATGCAGATATCTATCTGCCAGTCCTCCACAGCACCTTCTGTGCCCTCTGGAGAGCAAAAAGGCACTGAATACCATATTAGACAAATAATAGGGGAACCATGAGAGTTGTGCCATCAGTGTTCAAATCTACACTGATACAAAAGGCTTTGAGGATGAAGGGGCCCAAGCTCTGAAGCCCACAGGAGCCAAGCTATAAAGGGCACCATGGCAACATGAGGCAGATCACATCATGCACACACAACTGACAACCATAGGAATATGGAACACCACTTAGTGATGAAAGAGGTAACAGCCCCAGCTTTTATCTGACATTTCCATGAGATTCCCCAAATGGGCCTCCCTCTGCACTTTTTAAAGGAACCTGGAAAAAACATGGAGAAGATGGTGGAAGCAGAACCCCTGAGCATCTTGGTGGTCCCATAAACCATTCAGTGACACTTAACACTTACCTGGATGATGGGATGTTTGCAGGGAAAGAATCTCACTGCCAGATTCGAACCTCTCCTGCGTGAGGGTCTGCAAGCTCTCTTATGCCTACTGCCTACGGCTGGGCCTCACACATCAAAAACCTGAGCAGAATCTCTCATTCAACACTCACTGTTTCAGCATCCATTTGACCTCAACAAAGCCAAGTGTCAGGTCACAGAGAACAGCATTCCTTAGCATCTTAAGCTCTCATACTTGAGCACCTTCAACAAAGGATGGGCTTACAATGACAAGGGATGCCTTCTCACCTACCTGTGAACTTGAGGGGTGTGGGACATCACTGTTAGCTTGGGGCCATGCTCACCCTTAGCTGATCCATGTACAGTTACTCAAAAGCACACCGTTTGCCTCGTATTGCATCATGATCCCTGTAAAAAAACAAACAACAAAAAAAAATCATCAGGAATACTGATTTAGTCCGTGTCCTTATAAGTGGCCGCTGTGGTTACTGCAGAGGTCACTGCCTAGAATTGTGTCGTGGGTCCCTAAGAAACTTTAAGCAGGATGTCTAGCAAGTCAATTCTTTCTCACATTAATGCAAACCTGCAGAAGATCCAGAGTCAGTACTGATTGAGTGGAAACACAGATTATAAAATGGATCCATGACATACCATCTATGATGGCAAATGTAATTGTTGATAGACTAGGTCAATTTAAGAACTGATGACTTGTTGGGAGTCTTGCTAAGGGGAACAATCAATGATTAAAAGTTTGGGGTTTTTTGTATACTATTTTGACCAAATTTGCATGCTTGTATCTGGTAATCTGAGCAACTTATGTAACGACAACAATTTGCAGTACAACAACCACTGGTGAATTCCTACAACACTTTGTGTTGTTGCTAATGTTCTTTCAAATTATTATTTTCTTATTCTCTTTAATGATTTGATCAATCTTTTATTCTTACATCTGGTACTCTGAGCAATTTCGTTGAAGATAACAGCATGTAATATAACAAGTACTGTTAATCTCTTTCATTTGGTTTGAAACCCTGTATCATTTTTAACGTCCTTGCTTTGTGCTGCTTGTATTTTGTTATTGTTCTTTTTCTGTACGATTTTCTTTAAAATTAAAAACAAAAGAACTGAGAAGTTTAGAAGCTTAACTAAGTGACTCAGCAGGGGCCATGGTCCTTACTTTGTAAACATCCTGAGCCTGCACAAGAGGAGGTCACCAAGATGGCCTGAAACTTCCACAAACAGCTAAATAAAGCTTTCCTTCCTTAAGGTTTGGTATCTGCTATTTTGTCTCAGCAGCAAGAGAAATTAACCAGCACAGCAATGTGAAAACCAAAGTACAGGCCAGGCGTTTTACATGAAATAGAATGTTTAACCGAGGGGATGGCATAGACTCTCAATTTACCTTTGTTCAGCACACATGACAAATAGCAGGGAAAAAAAGAGAGCAAGGGCCCTTCTCAAATGTACATGCACAGACAAGTAGATGATCCATGGCTGAATGTGGCAACGCTTCACAAAACCTGACAAAAGAAAAAGAGCAGTTGATTATGCATAGGAAATTGTGTGCCGCATTACATGGTGTAGGGAAGGAGAAAAGCTTGCTGAGATGAGATTCAAGATGGCTAAGATGGTCACATTCCATGGGGACAGCATATATTGTGGGCCTGCTGTTCATTAGGGGGCTGGTAAAAAAGCCTCTGCCTAACGTAGCATTGCCGTGCTTCATCAACAAATGGCCCTCTAAGGGCCAACTGGTGATCCAGTTTCAGGCCATAATCATTTGGCTCTAGTTCAAGGTGGCAGAAGACAGCAAAAGCAGCAGGATCTATAAAGGGGGAGAGCACCTCTCTTTTCCTCCCATATACTGTGCGCAGGCTATTGGCCTACACTATCTCCGTGCCCTCCTCTTGCACAGTGTCCTGTTTAACTGAGGGGATGGCATAGACTCTCTCGATTTACCTTTGTTCAGCACACATGACAAATAGCAGGGAAAAAATGAGAGCAAGGGCCCTTCTGTTTATTCCTCTTTGGTTATTAATACAAATGCACAAGATCTGTAGGCAGAAAGGCAATAGTACCTGACTTCTCTTCCAAAATCAAGAAGGCACCAAGCACCACTCTTGACAAATAAAGAAACATCACAGATTTGCCATCAACAGTCAAATCTATGCGGCAAAAAAAGACTCCAAGCTTGAATGTGGCATCGGCTCTGAACCCTGCACTAGCTGAAGTGTTCAGAGGATGAGCACCAGAAAACATGAGAATACCGTTTATACGCACCCTACTGACAGCACCTGAATCTGGAACATCATCACATGGTCCTCAGTGAGGGATGAAGACACTGATTCTTACCTGAGATTTGAATCAGATTCCAGCCACAGTCATCTAAAGATGAAAGGATCCTGGAAAAAACAATTTCTCTGCATAAGAAAATCATTGAATGACACAGAAAATCTACCAGGATGCTGGGATCATTGCCAGAAAAACACTCGTGTTCCCTGAGTCCCACCTCTCCTAAGTGGCTAACTGCAAGCTGTCCTGTGCTTAGTGTTCCCCAGGCGGGGCCACAACAAGCACAAAATAAGGATTAATGCATTTGGTGCTCTTGAATTGGGCACCCATTTGTCCCTGCCTATGTCAAGTGTCCCCTTACAAACAAGAGCTTGGTCAAGGTCTTCATTCTTTTTTATCTGAGCCCCTTTATTTCAAGGAAAAGATCTAGAAGGCCTAAGCCCACACTTACATGAATATCTGTAGTCATCCCTCAGAGTCTTTTGTGCAGCTCACCACGACGTCAAGAGCACTGAGAAAACCAAATCAAAGTACACAATTTACTCCATGTCCTTGCACCAGCACATGTGAGAATTGTAAAAGTCACTGTATTGGTTCGCACAACTGCTTACTTGCTTAATGATGTGGGTCCTTCCAGAACGTCAAGGATAAAGCCTGCTAAGAGAATCCTTTCTCCCTTAAATGAAAATCTGAAGAACTTGAGGGTCAGTACACATAGCAGTGAATACTGGCATACTGTCAACAATTCCTACCTCCCCCTCTCTGACTGCGATCATGAAACACACATTATGTGTTAGATATGGAATCAGTCTAGGTGAAAATCAACAGAAGAATGGTTGAAGAAAATGTGATATGTACACACAATGGAGTATTACTCAGCCATAGAAGAAGCAAAATTATGTCATTTGTGGGAAAAAGGATGGACATACAGCATCATATTAAGTGAAATATGTCAGACTCGGAAAGATAAACATCATGTTTTCCTTAATGTGTGGACTCTAAAAAATGACATGAAAGCAAAGGGATACTACTTGACCAGAGAAAGGGGCTAAAGGGGAGGAAGAAGTCTATGTGAGGTAGGGCGATGAGGCGGCTAGATATGACCAAAATATGCTATACACATGTATGAAAGCTCCACAATGAAAACTAGCATTTTTAAAATTAGTATACATTAATATATATAGGGGGAGTGAGAGAGAGAAAATGGTTTAGTAACATAAGCAACCAGAGATGGAAACACTAACAAAGAACCAAAAGGAAACGTGACTGTAAGAAATATTGTGGCAGAAATGACAAATGCTTTAAGGATAATCAGGTTAGAGGTGGCTGGGGAAAAGATTAGTGATCTCGATAACACATCAATAGAAACTTCCTAGACTGAAAGACAAAGAGAAAACAAAAGAAAAAAATTCACACAACGTTCAAGAACTGTGAGAGAACTACGAACGGTGTAACATGCTCATAATGGGGATACTAGATGAAGAGAGGAACACAACAAAATATTAACCAATGAAAAAAAGAATGAGTTTGGAGATAGCTTAGTGGCAGACTGCTTGCCTAGCACATCCAGGGCCTTGGGTTCAATCTCCAGTACTGAACACCAGCAACAACTAAAGGAAACATACACGAAGAGAAGCCAGATGTGGTGGCACATGCTGTTAACTCTGGGTACTTAGAAGGCGGATCGCATGTTTGAGGCCAACCTGGGCAACTTGGTGAGACTTGGTCTCAAAATAAAATTCAAAAGGGCTGAAAATGAGATATAGTTCATTGGCACAAGTGCCTGCCTGGAAACTGCAAGGTCCTGATTTCAATTCCCTGTATCAGAAAAAAAGAAGAAATTCACTGCCTCCCACATTCAATTCCCTGTAAGGGAGAAAGGGCCATAGAAAAAAACTTCAGTGCATATTCCTAAGTGAAAGTATTTTCCCTAAAAAGCCTCCCTTTGTATAACTCCAACCGTATGACATCTGGTAAAGGCAAAATTACAGAGAACCTTGGGCTAGGAAGGGAGCTTAAAGCTCAGAGGTAGAACACTATCTATAATGTCAGAGGTTCTGGGTTCATTCCCCTGCAGCGCAGACACACAGATACAGAAACACAGAGAGAGAATAAAAATGATCAGTTGTTACCAGGGTGTTAGGCTTGGTGGTGAGTGGGAGGGGATATGAACAACAGGGGAATTTTCAGGTAGTGCAGTTATTTCATGGGATACTATTGTGGCAGATATATAATGTTATACAGTTGTCAAAATACACAGAATTACACAACACAGAGAATGAAACGTCAACTACAGCCTTAATAAAAAATGTATAGTATTGGTTCATTAAATGTAACAAATGTATATTAGTGCAAGATGTTAATATGATGGACAACTGTGGAAAAGAAGAAGATATACAGGAACTCTCTGTACTATTAACTCGATTTTTCTATAAAACTTGAACTAAATTCTAAAAATCAGTATATTAATTTAAAGCAAATGAGCTATCACTTTTTGATACCTTCCAAACCTACCTCATATAGTCAAGAGTCAAGCCACAGGGTCAGCGTTTCCTGTTTGGTGCTCTCGTCAGCCTTCCTTACCACCCTGAGGACACAGGAAGGAAAGCCTACCTGCCACTCTTTCATTCACAGATTTTTGTTTTGTTGTGTTTTTGTTTTCTCTCACTGCATGACAGGTAAGCTTTGTTAATTTTCTGGCAGTCATTATTGGCAACCACTATCCCTTCCTGTTCCCAGCCTGAGCATAATCTTGGGTCATTACCACCATAATCTTTAATGAGGTGTTGTTTGGCACAATAAATGATCACTATTTTCTAAGTCTGAATTAAGTATTTCTGATTCGTTCTATAGCAGAGTTGTAACTGTCTCAAATGTCTGCTTGGATTTTTGTAACTTTTTTAGGGCCAGTAATCAGTATTTGTTCTTTTGGATACTTTTTGAAGTATTCTTTTGCTTCTAACCTACTTCTTTAAAAATAAAATTTCTATGGATAACATTTTCCCTCCTCCACACTGCTTCACACTGGAAACTCTCAAAACTCTTGAAAATATGAATGCTTCTCCCAGTTTTATGATATAGGGCACAGGTTAGCCCACTTTTCTTCTAAAGGGCCTGATAATAAGTACCCTTGGTTTTGCCAACTTCTGTCACAAACTACTGATTATGTCTTTGCACTGTGAAAGCCACACACAGGATGTGTAAACAAAAAAGCAAAACTGGGCCTCAATAGCCCTAAACTGTAAACTGCTAGAAATGTACAGCCTCTTGGCTTCTTTCTCTTCCTGTCCCTCTTTCTAAGTAAACTGCATTAAAATTCGGTATCTCAGTGTCAGTAACCCAAACTTAAGGTACATTACAATAAAAGCTGAAATATGCATTAACATGGTGAATATATTTGAGACTAAGACTGATGGCAAAAAAAGTTGTGAATGCAAAATAAGGGAGACAGATGTGAGAATACTAAGAAAAGATAAAGCACTCCACATATATAAGGTGAGAACATTTATACTATGCTTGTCATTAGAGTCTGTGTCAGGAAACTGCTGTACAAAACACTGCAAATTCACAGCTACTTTTAATCCCGAAGGCAAGCAGTAATATGAACAATACAAAACAAGATTGAAAACACAAATAACAGCATCAAAGTATTAGGTAAAATTTAACCTCCATTTTTCATACCTTTGTGTACAATTTTCCATAAAACACAGTAAAGTTTGTAGAATAACATAATATCTCTCTGAAAGTTAGCTGGAAAAAGATGGTACCATTTTGCAATATTTGTTTTAGACCTTTAAAAGTAAGCAAAACATTATAGAAAGAGTTGACTTTTCTTTTTTGAACTCAACCTAACTTCCTTCCTGTTCTTGCAAAAGCAATCAAACTCATTAAATCTGTGTGTATGCATGTTCACGCTTTTATGATTTTTCCCCCATATCTCTGTCTCTAGAACCAATATGCACTGTAAGTTTTGTGATTTTAAAACTTACATAAATGTAGTCATATTGTGCAAAGCACTGTGTAATTGCAGTGATCATATTACCACTAAGACCCCTTTATGCTGATGTGTATTGAGTATACTCATACATACTTGGGGGGATTCTCCATTCTCTATGGAGTAAGTTATTTTGGGTGACCTTTAATAAACTATATCAAGGAGTCTCAACTAGCAGTAATTCTTGCCAGGCCAATATCTGGAACCACTTGGAATACCTACTACCGTCTAGCAGATAGAGGCCAGGGATGTTGCTAAATTCCTCACAGTGCACAGGACTCCCCAGAGCAAAGAATCATCCTATTCAAAACGTTAACAGTGCTAAGGGAGAAACCCTGGTACAAGAGAAACCATGTATTCTACATTCCTGAAGGACTCCTGCAAATGAGGAAGTAACCCAAATATAGATCATTCAAGATGACACAGTTCATGTTCTGCCTGATGAGTCATCATCAGAACTGTGACTTTCATGCACTGGAGAGTATTTTTTTCTCACATGTGGATTTTCAATTGTTTCATAAAAAACCATTATTGCTTATTTTGGGGAGGTTTGTGTATAGGCCTAAGTACTGCTGTTTGTGTGCACATGCATTGCAGGGATTTGTGTGTATGTGTATTATGCTGGGAGGGAGTACCCAGAGCTTAGATCCTTTCCATTCCTCATACTGATAGGAAAATATAATGAGAATTAAACTAGATTTTATGTAGCAGAGAGTAACTATATTTTAGGATCTCATACTTAGTGTTAAAAGATAATTTTTTATTATGTTTTTTGTCTTTTTGTGATAGGGTTTTGCTATGCAATTCAGGCTGTCCTTAAGCTCATTTTGTAGCCCAGGCTGGCCTCAAACTCACAACGATCCTCCTGCCTCAGCCTCCCAAATGCTGGGATTACAGACGTGAGCCACCACATCCTGCTAAAAGTTAATACTTAAATGATAAAATCATGACTTTCCTATACAAAAATAAACATTTGTTGAAGATTTTACTCCATGCATTAACTTGGAAAATGTTAAGGTACTACCAGTTTAAAAGAGAATACAAAGGACAGACACAGATACAGGGAAAGAATAGGGAAACACATATGCAAATTGAGACAAAATTGCTTTTCCATAGTAGGAGAGAGACTGATCTTCTACTCCTCTGCCACACAAAAATAACTTGATGTTTATAAACAGTAAGTGTTTTGCATTTCTATCAGTCATCAATCATTTACAAAGTTGTAAAATAGCTCCCAAAGAACAAGGTAATCCAATGGGAAGTACAACTTTTTTTTTCCTGTAATGGCATAAATTTAAGAATGAGTAGAGCAAACTTCAGAAAATATATGACCTACTATTATGATTATCTTATGTAAGCTGTGAAGCAGGATAGGATTTCCACCATCGGCCAAAAGAATGAATATTCCCTTTTGTCAGTCATTATGGGAAGAACACATTCCAGGGCAGTAAAACAATGCCAGGCTCTGGTTAGGACAGTTTGGAGAACTTGTTTAAGTTGTGAAAGGCTAGACCTCAGTACCGAGGCAGGCAGTACCCAGAGTCACCTGTCTCATTTTGATATGCCTACCTGCCACATGACAATTGCCACAAATGAGGAAGGGTTAAATATTTTCATTTTGAACGTGTCAGTTCTAAACACATCTAATTCTCATAGCTGCTGGAAGTTATTCTGTTTTGTTTCTTTTCCCTGAGCTTGCAAGACAAAGTAGATGATTTTAGTTCATGTTAGGCATGGGGAATTTGGAGATCTCACCTTGCTTGGAGACCATAATAGGCTTCGTCAACCGTTGTCACCAGGGGAGGACAGTGGTATCCGGCAGTATTACTGTTCAGAAGAAACCTAAGGCAGGGTAAAAATAGTTACACGGCCTGAATATTCATGAGGCACTAACCTGGGGATCTCAGAAAGGGGGAAATACTTTGAGGAAGGACAGTTTTCTGCAGCTTTGCTGATTGGAGCTCACACGTGGGAGATGGGCTTGAATCTGAAGTCTGATATGCTTTTGTTGTCAAAAATTAATAAAGTCTGAGACTCAGGTAGGTTATTGACTGTGGGAACATTCATAAATAAGAAAGACTGAAAAATTCAGTGATAAAGGTGATAGGCTAAAAGGATACTTTTCTTCATATGTAGAATTCAGTTCCTAATTTCATCTAGAAATGGTGAACAAACTAATATTTAATACATAATGAGATAAGAAAGAAAATCAAGATTATGGTGACCCAGTTTCCTCAAGGACTTAATCACCTGCAATCTGAATTACTGTGCTTAAGACACCTGCAGAATTCTTTGCATAAGCCTGTTACAGACACTTCATGATATGCGCTTCTCATTTTACACAATATATTCAGATATAGGTTTCACTTTATACTATTAAATCTAGGGCCATAAAAAATGTACTTTCTTGACTATTTTACTTAGTAAGAATTAGTATACTAAGCCTACATTTTACACCTCAATGTCAAGAAAAGAGTACGTGCAGGATAATCCCTTAAATGGAATTTGCACCAGAGTGGAAGTATGCCTGATAGGAAGGTCTGGAACCTTGGTCTTAAATTGCAGCCCTGGCCACTACTAATTGAAAAATCTTGAACAATTTGAATCTCAACGGTTTTTTTGCTTACTCCTATTACAATGAAGGGTAATGGTTCATCTAGCTAAAAGTTCTTTGATCTAACAAAAGTTGTCCATGAGTTTTTCAACTTCTTATATCGCACAGGAACAGATGTAACACCTAGAAAAACAAGTGTCAAGAATTCTTTTTGGGGCTGGGGATATAGCTCAGTGGAATAAGCGCTTGCCTAGCAAGCGCAGGGTCCTGAGTTCGATCCCCAGTACTGCAAAAAAAAAAAAAAAGAAAGAATTCTTTTTGTCCTACAAAGTTACAGACTAAACATCAAGGTGTTTTTATCTGATTTTTAAGATGACTTCAAATTTTGTCTTTTGTTCTCTTTACATCTGTAGCTTCTTCACATACAAAGTAGCTAAATTAACTAAAGTAACAATAACTAAACTAAATAACAATAACTAAAATAAAATAATTTATATTTAGTAAAACTATTAAAAAATCAGAGAAAAGCAGGCTGGAAAAACTATGCGAAAATAGCAACACATGCTGATGCTACTGGCAAAATATTTTGAAGAGACGTTTTCAATATACTTATCAAATACCTAGACTTGTTTGATTCAGTAAACCCCCTATTCCAGATGTACATCTAGGATTACTATATTTCTCCAATTCTGTTTTAGTTGTAAGATTTAATATCAATTCAATATTTTTAAAATGAAAAAATCAAAGACTGACATCTTTATACTAAAATATAACTTGATACACAGTAAAAGTATACGTGTATATTGGAATAAAAGAAGTATGAAAATTTCAAAAGAAAAAAATTGATATACATAAAGATATTCAAAGCAGAGTTTGTTTTGGGAGATAGGATCTTGTGATGTAATCTAAAATGGTCTTCTACTTACCACGTAGCTCAGGCTGGCACTGTACTCTCAGTGACCTTTCTGCCTCAGTTTCCTGATTCCATGATTACAGGCATCACTATGCCTGGCATACAGCAGAGTTATTCATAATTTCAAAAAGCAGCACTGGTATCTGAAAATAATTACGTAAGACATGTAATACATAACTACAGTGGATGTAACACAGCTCTTAAGTTCTATACCCACATTTGTAAACATTGTATAGTGTCCCTAGTGTAAGAAACTGAAAAAGTAAATAAAATCAGAAAGGTACAACAGATATTGTGAATGGCAAAGAAACTACTCAAAAGGAAAGAATAACTGGCATGAGGGAAAGGAGAAAAGAAAGAAGGAAGGGCAATATATATATATATATACACATACTCAATAAAAACATAAAGTATGAAAATCCAGTACTAAGCAGGTTAATTATTTGTCCCTCAGAAGTCACCAACAGTTCTTAGCAATCCTCTTGCCTCAGCCTCTTGATTTCAGAATTACAGGTGTGCAGCACCATGCCTGAGCCAATCAGATTTCCCCCATTATCTCAATTTTCTGGGTTTTGCTTCATAAACCTATGGTGGTCAAACCACCATCTGCCCCAACCACTTGCTGAAGGGGCTCTTGCCATATATTAATAACATCCCAATGTTATATTTTTGCAAAGCTATTTTTGAACTTTTTAATTTGCAGTGATTGCTGGACATGGTGGTGCACGCCTGTAATCCCAGCGCTCGGGAGGCTAAGGCAAAAGGATTGCCATGAGTTCTAAGCCAGCCTGTGCTTTAGAGTGAGTTCAAGGCCTGGCTAACATATATAGCAAGACCCTGTCTCAAAAAAAAAAAACAAAAAAACTGGAGTGATTGTAAGTATATAAATGTACAAAGAGTAGAACAAAGAACTATCACATTTTCTTGATTCAGTTTCACAGGTTATGAGTGTTTTTCCACCTGCCCTCTCATGTTGTTTCTTCTTCTCTTTCTCATTATACATACTTTTAACCTTTTACCCAGAGGTACTTCAGTATCCTCTGTTAACAGTGTCATTCTCTAAGGTAACCACAGTGTAATTCCCTTTAGGAACTTAATATTGACAGCTATAAAGTAATAGTATCCAGTATGCAGCCTTAATTGAAATTTACCGTCTCAGGAGTTTTTAGTTGAATTACATCTTCCTTTAAAAGGATTTCAAAAACAAAGCAGGTTAAAACTCCAATTATTTTTAATGTTTGCAGTGCATTTAAAATAGTCGTTTTAGGATGTACTTTCCAATTTAAATTTTATATTCACCATCAGTACTTCTACCTGCACTTGTACTTCAAAAATTTTTGTTAGTCTTTCAGCTAGTTATAGTACCTCTGTGAGTTAATTTTGTCAGAGGGAGGGAGCTCTTATCTCCTGTATAATAATTATTTCTTATTTCCTGTATAATAATTATTTCTTATCTCCTGTATAATAATTATTTCTGAGGCTTTCAAACATGGCCTGATAGAATTATTGAATCACAGTTTCCCCTTAAAAATATTACATACACACACGTATACACACACACACACACACACACACACACACACACACTGACAGAGTAAGAGAGGAAGAGTATTTTGTGACACTCAAGCAGACATGTAATTTTTAATTTTTTAACCATTTTGGGGGGTACATGGACTCGAACTCAGGACCTTACACGTGCCTGGCAGGCACTGTGCCACTAACTGAGGTACATCCTCGGTCTGGCATTTTTTTTATTACTTTTGTCATTTAAAGCATGAGTCGCCCACATCATGATCCTGGACACGTAAGTTTTGCTTTGGCAGGGGAAACATCATTTAAACCTGATCATTTCGTGTTTTTCAACGTTAAAAAACTTCGCTTTGTTCTGGAATCTTTTAAATACATCAATACCTCACATGCTAAATGTCTACTTTCTATGGCTCTATCTGCTTTTCTGAGACTGCTTCAACACAATCTTGGGGAAAACTTCTGCTTTGAGTTTGAACCGTCCCTGTACACATAGTTCATCCACGGGGAAAAGCTGGGGTGTCTCATGAATACTTCCTAACATGGCCGGCAGCCATTTTTCCCACCCTGGTAAGTACAAAACGTAAGTAAATACGAGAAGGAGGTAAAGTTCCTAAAGCTTATTCAGTAAAAGGGGCGGGGAGGAGATTGAGATTCAACCACTTGTTTTACATATGTAAAGTTTAGAGCCCTCTCACAGTACTGAGAAATCACCATCACAGTGGGTCGTTGAGCAGCTGCACTGGAAAGCGTTGTCAACAGGTCAACAGGACGTTCCACTTGGAATGTGCCCCGATCTTGTTAGAATAACCGGATGTTCTTCCAATGCCCAGATGTTCCTACAATGCCCGGATGTTCTTACACATGCTGTTGCTGCCTAGGTAATGAAGATTGCGCATGTGCAGGAAGTACCACGGAGGGAGGGGCCAGGAAGTGCCTTTGTCAAAGCGTGTAGTCCTACAAGTACGACTGTGCTATAGGTGCACAACTTCAGTAGTGGGTTTGTTTGGTTTTTTTAATGGCGGTTTATGTACCTGATCCAACACTCCGCCAAGAATCACCCTCTACAGTTTCCTGTTGTGTCATTTTAGTCATTTTTCTTTTATAAATTGTTATTAGTACACGAGTATAGTATATAATGATTAAATTTCTTGTAGAGAGTTGGTAATGTATGTAACACATCTTAGTTTTTTTTCCATCCACTTCCCCTCATCTTTTTTTTCCTCCTCCTTCTATTTCTTGGTACCCTTCCCTTTTGCAAAAGAGAGATCTTTTTCCCCCACTGCAATTAAGGACCATTAATGAGGACCCAGAGCCTCATGCATGCTAGGCCAATGCTCTACTACCCAGATACATGCCCACCTCTGTTTTTTATTTAATTTAATGTTTAAATTAATTTTATTTTCCTCTTTATATGTTGGGATTCTTATATACGAGAAACCATGTCATATTTAAGCTTGTGTTTCTGATTTGTTTCACTTAACATTATGGTCTCAGAGTGTATCCGTTTTCCTACAAGTCTCCTATAAAGTTACCGGCAAGATTATCCTCATATATAGCATAGTAATACTCCATTTGTATACATATCATGTTTTCCATATCTATTCATCTGTTAATGGACATGCAGGCAGCTTCGAAGATTTAGCTCTGATGGGTTGTACTGCCATAATCAGTTTTTCAGTTTGTCTTTAATGACATTGACATTTGGGGATTGTTTATTTTTGTAGTATTGGAGATCCAACCCGGAGCCTCATGCCCAGATACATGCCCACCTCTGGCACTGACATTTTTGGAAAAGACAGGGTAGCTGTTTTGTATAACATGTCCTTCTATTCAGTGTTACCTGTTCTGATCCCAGAATCACACTACTGGTGGTAGTTGTTCATAACTGAGGTTTACATCTATGTGGATGTGTTGTCTCAGAAGGCACATCACATGACTTGGTGTTGATTAATCTTTTGGCTGAGATGGTGTCTTCCAGAATATTCTACTATTAAGAAAGCTTTTCCCCCAATGCAATTAAGGACCATTAATAAGTAAATACTATGGGACTGTAAGCCACAGCCCCTTTTCAGTTCCCATCTGCCCACAGATCTCCACAGGTTCTTTTATTACAGCAATCAAATATCAACCTCTTTAACTTTACCCTCACTTTGCTCTTTTTAAATTCCCCCTTTCCTCTAGCAGTCTTGTTATCCACCCCGAACCTCCAGCTGGAAACCTCAGGGATCTTTCACTTCTCTTTGTCCCTATGTAGCCAAGAGGTTCCCCAGAGTCTCAGAAACATCTCCCAAATGAAGCACCTCTTCTGCTTTATTTAATACTTTAGCAGCCTCCTAACCAAGATCTGCACTCCAGGTACTGTCTCTGTGTAGAACATCTGCCAAGCTCTGTGTAGAGTATCTCCCCTAAACGTAAACTGCTTAACGTGTATTATCTATTTGTTCACCCCACTTTTTATACAGAAAATAAATATTCATCCAGAACTGTGTAACTTTACCCCAATCTCTCTCCCTGTCCTCATATTTTATATTCCTTGCTTTTCTCCTAAACTCCAGCCCAAATGAATTCACCATTCCAGAGACATTTTAAGCTCATTGCAAACCTGGCTTCCTGTTGTTTATTCAGCTTGCTTGCCTTTCCTCATTTACCCCTGTCACAATCTCTCTCTCTCCACACTTCTATGAGACATAACCTTATTTTTGAAAATTTCTCTCTCCCTTCCCCTCTGCCCAGGACTATAAGCTCCTCAGTTATCAAGACTTTCTCAGTCCACACTGCACCTCCAGCACCTGAACAGTTCATAATATAGGCCCGAAGGGTTTGTGGAAATAAACAAAAATTAAATGGGAACAAAGACATATACACTTATTAATATGCGAAAAGGGGGGAACCACAGTGGAGTTAGAGATCAAACACTACCCAGCAACTTAACATGATCCACACACATAATACTTTTGCTATGGGAGGGGCAAGGAATGTAGACAATTTTGAAGGCTTACGGATGCTTATTAGAGATATGAATGGTACTCAGATTTCTTTGAAATCTGAATGAGCCCAAGTGACTGACATTGTCTAGGAAGGAAGTGAACTCAGTTGGAGTTACAATGCAGTTGCGTCCCCTTTGTGGTGAACATTTATGCAGATGAGGAGAATTCCAGAGAAAGCCTCTTTGCTTACCTTGAAATAAGAAAAGCAAGGTTTTCAAGGCCTTTCAGTCTTGCTTATATCAAACAGGACTTCAAAATGCCATACTTGTGGGGAGCAAGCTTCAGTAGTACTATTTAATAAATATTTTTGGAGGAAGTATAAGATGGTGTAGGTGACATTAAACCTGAATAGTTGCTGAAAGAACATGATACTGAATAAAATGCTTGCACTTAACTGCATGAAAATTAGATCCCTTTGTGTTGCAGAAACTATAATATCCATAGTCTTAACTTCTGACAATTTCCATTTCCAAAACAGTTTAAGTAGCATTTCTAGGCCTATGGCCATTAAATAAGTCAAGGAATAACCAAGTAAGTTTCCCCCTCATATGCACATGTTCTTGTGTGCAATAGGTTCACTTCTTGTTGAGTTCAAAGCCCTTAAGTACAACTAGAATCCTAAAAAAAGTAAGGAGTAGACAGCAGTGGCGGTGCACACTTGCATTCTCAGCATTTTAAGACACTGAGGCAGGACGTTTGCAACCAAAGGCAATTTAGGAACATTCTGCCTCACAACTGTAAAAAAATCAAAAAGGGCTAGGGATGTAGCTCAGTGTGAATGCCCTGGATTTGGTCCCTTGTATAGGGAGGTAAGAGTGCAGAAGGGGCCCTTGGTATGCACAGGGCCAGTGATGTGGGCATTGAAAAAATTTACCAAGGCAAGCATGAAATAAAGACAAGATTTTACTGAGGTCAGAGCACACTGTTAAGAGGGACAGCAGGCTAGTTTCCAAAAAACGAATTGCACCGTCAGAGCAAGGCAGTGCTTCTGTGAAGCTTGGAGGATGTGGAAAGGGTGAGGCATCAAATGCAATCATCTGAAGAATGCTTTTTCCAGATTATGTGGTGCCTTGTAGATATTCTGGAAGCACTTGCCTTCTTTCTAAAATTCTATGTTTAAAGCTGCTTGACAAGACTGTATTCTTCAACCTCACAGAAAGCCTTTAGCTTCAGATAAGGAGGTCTATACACATTAACTTAGAGAAGGTAGGCTCATGGGGAGGGCTGAATGGGTCTTCTTTCAAAAGTCTGTTTTTATCCTGTGTAATTTTGTTCATTGTTGCTCTAATAACCTAACCACTGGGTACTAGCTGGGCAAGATGGCTTTTGGAAGGAATTCTGCTGCCGAGGGTTATAGACCTTTTGTTGCCAATGGGTACCCATTACAGGGAGGCTAATACTTGTAGCAAGAAAGGGCAGTCCTGGGTTTTTATTGGGGATACTTACACGTATTCATACAGGAAAGACTCAACATTCCATGTGGATGGGGCATGTACCTTAGCATGCTCAGCTAGAGGTTATATAACACATGTTCAAAAGTGGCAATTGCAAAAGCCTCTGGGTACAAAATTTAATGTGAAGAGCAATGTTAAGGACACCTACAATAAATGGATTAGGGGCCGGAGCCATAACAAAGAAAGTTTGAAAATGTGCTGTTATTTAAGGGGGCAGCATCCTGCCCTCCCAATAGGATCTCCTACGGGGAGGACAGGATGCTGAAAGGGTTGCTCCTGAAAAGTACCTGCCTAGTGGCTAACAGGATTATAATCGGGCATCCATCTCACCTCAGAAACACAAGCCAAGACAAGAAGGTGCATTCTCCTCTCGGCAATTACTTCAGCTCTTTGTGAAACAACTCCAAGTTACTCTAAAGCGCAGAAAAGGAGAGAAATGAGAGAGCAACACGTGGACTTTAGACTTATGAAAACACACTCACTGGGGAAGCCAGAAAATGCAGAATTTGGGGATGTTTCTAAAAATAATCCAGTAACAATTTTGTCTAAACAGGATGACAGAGAATAAGAAACCATTTCTGAAGATTACTCTTCCAAAGCAAAGCTGATATTATTCAAGGGTTTAGATTTTCTGCAATTGCTCTTCCCACATCTTTTGTCATTATATAAAGGTAGTTCTGGCTGCAAAGATGACCTCACATAGTCAAGGGGAAAGTATCAGGCCTCTGAGATTCATCAGAAGCCAAAATACCTTCCAGATAGCTGCATCCTTGTAGATCTCCTAGAATATTGTCCACAGTTCATCGCTCCGTTCTTCACGAGAGAAGTAAGCTCCCCCATCACAGGAAGTTGTGTGTTTCTTTTCTGTTTTGTTCTTAAAGGGTTACGTATGGTTTATTGCAAAGAGGCATTGAAAGCAATTTATAATTCAGTTCTTTATTCTCTAAGGAAGGAAATCTCTCTCATTACTAATGATTAGCTTCCTATTGATCCTGCTATGAGCCTGATCAAGTCTTATAGAACTGGTTTTGAAAATAAAGTAAAATTTCAGATGCCATTTAGCAATGACATGGAAATTCAAAACGCAGCAGGAGGTGTGGACAGAACACTCAATAACTCGGCAGGCATGTTACCGAATAGAAAATCTGTAATCTAGAGATAAACAGGCTTTAAATATCATTAGTAATATTTGGAAAAACCTTAAAGAATACTTAAAAGTCAGAGACTCTCAGTAGAAGTGTCTATCCTAGTGAGGCTTTGCACAATCGCTATTCAGGCCACAAGTGTTTTTGTCCCAGGAGTAGACACGAATAAATGGAAACTAATGTGATATGGCATCTACATTTAAATGGGATAGATTTACATTTTTAACTTTTACTGTTAGCCGTTCTTCCTACTTTCTGCATTGAAAGGCCGTCGTAAAAACAGGGACCCTGACTGAAATGATAGCAAGAGAAGCAATAATCCATCACACAAAGAATTGAAAATTGGAGCTATTCTTCTGCTTTACTTAGAAAACTATTCTCAGTCTTTCTAAGAAAACATCCTGCTACAGTTGCTTTTCAAAAAATGGTTTATAGAAACATGGAAATTGTGCATAATGATTTACCACATGTTATTTCACTGTATATGTATGCATTTTGTAATGTTTAAGTCTGCTTATATATATATATATATATATATATATATATATATATCTTTAAACATTTAGCATTTCTTTATTGTGAAAATGTCTGTAGCTTTTCTTTCAGCTTTTTGAGCTACTTAGTAATTATTTTTTTTACGCAGAGTTACTCTAGAGTACAATACAAGAGCTTCTTACTCCTATCTGTCTCTTAATCCCCATTAATCAGCCTTCCCGTCTCTCCCACCCACTTCTCTCCCTGGCCCCTGGTAACTACCATTCTCTCCTCAAATTCGATGAGATCAACTTTTTTGGATTCCACATGGGTGTGATCATTCAGTACTTGTATTTCTGTGTCAGAATTAGTTTTCTCATCATTATGATCTCCAGTTCCACCCACATTGTTGCAAGTGATGGATAGTATTATTTTCATAGCCAGATATTATTCTGCCATACGTATGTGGCACATGTATGAAATATAACTTCAGAGTTTACTACTCTTTTTCTGAATGTCTTTGGTTGCATGAGAAGCTAGCCAGAGAATATTTTCTCAAAGTGGCACAAAAGTAGTGGAAAAATTTACATATAAAAGTGAAAAACAAAGATAATTGAACATTGACTTAGGTGCCTTTCTATTTTATTACTGCTCTGGTTTACCCAGAAGTGTTTGGATAATGTAAACCTGGGCAAATAAGAGATGAAGGCTACTTTATTTCCTTGCAGTTTTGGTGACTTAGTCATAAAACTAGGAGATCCTCTAAAGTCAAAACACCTTCACTGATTGAAAGAATGGCAGTGAAAGGAAGAACCATCATTAGAGCTTAGAAATTACCTAATTCCCTATATCTTCGTATGTACTCTTTAATACCTAACTACTCCTGAAATTTACCCAGTGAATCACCTTCTGAAAATAAGTGGAAACTGAACTGATAAGTCAAAAACTTTGTTACAGAAATGTTGAGAACATAGTTCATGACTCTGGCAAGTCTAGCTTTCAGTCCCAGCTCTTTTTCTTAAGGCCTAGGGGTTCATTTCTCTGACTTCAGTTCTCTGCTAGAAATTGAAAATAATGATCATCTACCAGAGAGAGGGTGGTTCTGTGCAAAGAAAAAACAAGCAAACAAATCCAGGGCTAAAATACACTAATACCCATTGGGATAGTTATAATGATTGCCATCACTGGCTCGAGTCTTACATGTTACTAAAAATCAAGTGACAGCCAGTGCAGAAGCCATCTTGGATCACCCATAACGTTTAAAACCAAATGTAACTGCAGCTGCAACCAGTGTCACACAGAAGAACCATCCATGTGGGCCCGAGCTTCCTACAAGGTCATAAGAATAACCAAATACAGTTGTGTTAAGCCACTTACTTGTAGGGTGACTTATTATGCAGCAAAATGCATGGAAAGAGTTGGATTTAAGGGTATATTCTAGCACAGCTCAATACTCATTTACTAGAGGGTGCCAAATAAAATTACAATCTCTATTTCAAGACCAGTTCCACCAAAAAACATTTCATTTATTTATTATTAGGAAGGCAAATTTATTTTTCAGTTTCTTGCCCAGAACAAGTCCTGACATTAAGTTCCCAAAGATGTAAAAAGGACAGTCAGAGTAAGAGGGAGCACATGAAGGCTTAGAACATTTCATGTCAAATATCCTACTTATAGCCCAGGCAAAACGTTTTGGAAAAAAGTGTTTACACTTTCAAGAAGGTATTATTCTCTGATTGAGTCAACACAAGAAAACAATTGTTCCTTCAGACTTTCAATGATGTTCTTCTACTAATGTAAAGTATCCACTTATCCATGAAATAAATGTCTAAAAGCAGAAAAATATATACATTGTATGTTCCTGGAAAATCTGCTATATGTGAAATGTAAACTACTTATAAGAAGAAAGTGCAATAGAGTTATTTTCCCCACTGTGGAGTTGTTGCATGATATTGTATAGAAATGACAATAATGGTCATATTGAGTAAATTCTAAGAAGTATTATTTATAAGCATAAAGTCTCTTAGAAAGGAAATATATTGTCTATGGCACAATGATCCGCAATTAAAGGCTCTAGTACACCCTACAGTATGTTTATCCTGCACTTCTATATTTTGTATTTTGCTTGTACCCAAATAAATCAGAGCATGACAAACACTTTCAAGGAGCCAAGCAGAATCTCATACTCCAAGTATGGAAGAGCTGGCAGGAATTTCCAAAATGTATGCAAGCTATGAGCTTCATCCACTCCTATATTAAGTGAAGATAAGAACAGTTCATACCCGTAAATTTGGGATTAGCATTAAATTGGATGCATTCATCAGCTTTCACAGCTTAAAAGGAGGAGATGTTTAATTTGGCTCCAGTTTTAAGGGTATTCAGTCTATGGCAGGCTGGCTTCAAGGCAGAAATATCATTGCAGAAGTGAGTGAGAGAGGAAAGCTATTTAGTTCATGGAAGCCAGGGAATAAGCAGGAGACCTTCCCAGCCAGAAAACCGCCAGAGCCCTGCAGGATATGCAGGGTCATGCCTCCATAACCCACACGAAATCACCCAAAAGTGTGCTCCACAAATCCCAGCAGAAGATCCCAAAGCCAAGCGATTGACACTCCACCCTAACCACCACATCAGGTAACCTACATGGAGCACCCCACCAGGATTTAAGATGCTGTTGCGGTTTAATACAGGTGAGGAGGATTTTAGGCTGAATGAGAAGCTAGTCAGAGCAGTAACTTTGGCCCCCCCATTAAAATAGTGGAGGATCCCTACAGGCATCAGCAGTGCAGTTGGTTAGTCTGCTACCTTTAAAGCACATCATCCTGCCCTCTAAAAATGGTATTCAAGAACAATAAGCACAACCACTGTTCCTTCCACCTTTGCTGTATGTCGTGGAGGACACTCAAATAGGCCCTGGGCACAGAATAGAGGAGAAAGACATATTCACTCTTCCTGGAGCTCACACATATCTTAGATATTGCACAGAGTCCGCTGGGAATAAAACTACTTGTTCATGCATTCCTTACAATCTTGTTAAGGGTATGTTTGGGCAACAGCAAAGAAGCTAGAGGTTGGAGCAGAGAAAGGAAGAGAGAGGGAACATGTTAATGTTAATTCTTTAAAAATCAAAGAACTGTCTTCCCAAGAACAATTGTATTTATTATATACAATTTTATTTTGTACAACAAATACAATATAAATATTGTATTTATTTTGAGATGATATTATAATGGGAGTGTCAGGGACTACAATCAGAATCCATCTGCTGTAGTAAACTGTAGGCATATTCAGATAGGTTGAGGCAGGGGGAGTTTTTAAAGACCAAAGTGAGGAGAGTCATGTCAGGTATTCTGAAACAGTAATCGTTGGCCACAGCGATTAGTTATAGGAGTGACAGAGGTCCACGGTTGAACAATGAGTTGGAGGGCAGATGTCCTTGTAGAAGTTCCTTGTGTAGAAATTTGAGGTGGCCTCCGTGCAAAGTTGGGGATCTGGTAGAGTCTTTTATGACAGTTACCATTAGGCAATCGCACCTGAGAACGCTTCCTTCAACATCCCTCAACTTTGTTTACTTCTATCATTTTTATAGAGTTGACACAAGCAAGTCACTTGATTCTTACAGCTTAGGCATTTCTTTCATAAGCCAGCCGGCCAGAGCATAGTGAAAGACAAAGAAGGAAAGAAACGAACGACCCTGAAGAGCGGTAGCAGATGGGACAAGCTATCCCAGGTAGCAGGCAGGGTATTGATTTTGACTCTGGGGAAGAATTTTAAGCAGAGGGACAATGTGACGTTTCAAGAGCAAGCTGCTGGTAGCTGTGTTGTACAGACCCAAGCCCACAAGCTGGGGGGCCAGTGAGGTTTTTGCTTTAATTCAGGTGACAGAGCAAAGGGAATGGTGAGATGTAATTGAACCCTGGGAGTTATACATCTTAAGATTAGAGCCAACAGAATTTCACCGGAATGAGGTAGGGGTGTGTATGAGGGAAGGAAGGAGGAAGGGGGAAGAGAGACGGAGAGAAAGGGAGAGGAAGAGAAAGGGAAAGGGGAAAGAGGGTGGGAGAGAGGGAGGGGCCGAGGGAGGGGAAAGGGAGAGAGAGAGAAGGGGAGAAAGGGGGACACGTAGAGAGACAGGGAGAGGGAAGAGAGAAAGGAGAGAGAGGGAGAGAGTAGAGGAGAGAGAGATCAATCCCAGAATATTCGGTCTAAGCAAACAGAGAATGACACCGGCATCGAGATCCAGTGCAATCTTGTTATTCACCACAGCCGGATTCTATAAATTTGAGATGCACCAAATTAGCAAACATTAAACCATTGCTCCGAGGGGAAAAATATTCACCGACACTGAATTCGTGGCTGACAGCTTCATATCTCGTGCCTGAACAGAGCTCATCTAAGCTGCATAATCTCTTCATTAGATGCATCTGAGCCTTCCAACTCTTAGGAACACCAGACAGCATTTCCGCCTTATGCTTGAAGGCCACTTAAAGTGGGAAAATCATTCACAAATATGTACAGTGTGGCAGCTCATAGACCATGCAAAAGACACTGTTGCCAGCAGGGGAGCTGAAATGAGAAGGCAGAGTGTTGTCTTGCTCAGACTAAGCTGGAGACATGAGCGGGGGAAGATCCACATTTATCACTCCTCAAAACCCTGAAAGCAGAAGTCATATTCCCACATGCCACTGAGGCCCGGGCAAACACAAGGGAAGACACAGCACCTACCCAATGACAGCGTCAAATGATGCTTGGCCGTGGTGCCAGGGAGAAGATCAGAGCCACAGAAATGGCAGCAAAAGGGGACCGGTCACTCTGAACTGAAACGTTCTCTGTTGTATGTAAATGTAGGAATTCTTGTCCTGACGTATCCAACCCTGGTGTATTTAGACTTTCCAGTTCTCAGGGAAATCTAACATATCTGCCTGTGCGTATGTGTGTGTGTGTATGTGTGTGTGTGTGTGTGTTCCAAGAGTCTGAACCCAGGGCTTGACATATGTTAGGTGAGCATTCTGACACTGACCTATGTTCCCTGCCCTTTTTATTTTTAATTTTTAGATAGAACCTGGAACATGAGATCCTCCTGCCTCAGCCTCCTGAGTAGCTGGAATTTCAGACATTTACCACTGCATCCAGTTGTATACATTTTTAAAACTAAACCAACTTGGGTTTACATACCCGTGTATTTATTTTCAAAGACGTTTTCTACAGAGATTTCACCATTCTTCAATGTATGCGACTGCTACTCGTTGCTGGAATGGGTTTCACAAGTGTCTCACCGGTGACTCATGAGGTTAGCCCAGTCCCCTCCACAACCAAAGTTATCCACTTGAGCAATCATAGACCTTGGGGTCAGGGTACTGATGGGTGGGAGAAGCCACAAGACAAGAGAGCTAAGGCTGAAGCTTCAAAATTTGCCTGAAATTTTGGTGAGGCAAATGGGAATGTTTGTGCCACAAACGGCATCTGACAATGACTTGTGCAAGGGAAAGCACAGCAGGGTCTGTCTTGTGTGAGTGAGAAAGCGTGGACACTCCTTATTGGGAATTCAGCACTGACTTTGGGTCAAGGAGAACAGTGTGCACCCCTGCAGTAGGAACAATTATTTCACTGCTTGACAGCTGGCGCATATGATTTGGGGGAGGGAATATCAATAGAGCTCTTTTTTTGCATACAAATGTTCTTTACTGTATGACTCAGTATTTTCTTGCAAGAGCTAAAAACATCTAGAAACGAGCCTAAATGACCCAGGAGCTCTGGGATGCTAGCAATGATGGTGAGAAATTCACATTAGAACATGATGACATGACCTTCACATGCAGGAAGTTTAAGGCAAATGGGAGAGAGAATGATTTGGAGATGAAAAAAGGAGCAAAACCTGAAATGTGAATGAAGACCATTAATGCTGGAATTAGGAGGCAAATCAAATGAAGATTTATGTGAAAGAAATTCATAGCAACCTTTTTCTCTTCTCTAATTTCAGCCCCTGCAGTAACAAATATAGTTTGACGTCCATTTTTAACATTTACACTGAGTCTTTGAGATTAAATTTAAAAAAAAAAATTATTCTGTTAGTGAAAAAGATTGCTATAACTCTTCACAACTCTTTATGGAAAAGGACTTGGGGGAATGTACCTTTAAGGAAAAGGGACTAACCAGTTGACCCTTCCAGTAGACGGCATAAGTGACATGATTCCCTCAGCAAATACCCCGCGAAAGTGGCCTAGAAAGGTTGGATAGTATCCTCTGGGTATTTTGGGAAATTCGTACATGTTTCTTGATTACTCTGACAGATGATAAAGCAAAAAAAAAAATCAATGTTATCATTTGTGTATTACACTTATGTGACATTTCTTTGTGGAAATAATCTGATACCGTAGCCAAGAGGAGAAATTGCCCTGTGTGATAGCTAATGTGATGTATCATCTATCTTCATTTCAGCACATTTTCCCAAAACCAATATGCTCAGTGAAATAGTATTTTGACCAGGGATCAGAAGCTAGACAGGCAAGAAATTTCCTAGTGAAAACTAACTACAAATATGATTTTATGGTAGAAACCTCTACATTTTCACTACACTGTTTTCTTCATCATGGAGCTCTGAAAACCACACCTTCACCCTCAAGTGTGAGGGTTTGTTTGTTGGGGCTATTGAGGGCATTATTAGAAAAGATAACATTCTTGCATTAACTCATTATTAGCCTGAAAATTCCCCTACCCTCTTCTTTTTTTTCTCCACGCCCCCCATTTCCTTTCATTCTTCTACCTTTGTGTTTAGGAAAGAGTGATGATTTGATAGTGAGCCTTAAACCAAGAGACTCTAAGATAAGACCATGTGAAAGGTGAAGATTGGCTGTGGGATCAGCTTACAAGGATGTATCGGTTAGCTTTCCATTACTGTGACAAGTGTCTGAGATAAACAACTTGCAAAGAGGAAAGATTTATTTTGGCTCACTGTTTCAGAGGCTGAAGCCCATGGTCAATTAGCTCTGCTGCTTTGGGGCCTGTGGAAGGAAGAAAATAGTGGAACCGAGCAGACAGGGCTAGATTCCCCATATTGCCCTCCAAAACATATCCCTGATTACCTACCTTTCTCCCATGAGGCCTGTTATGGTTTATACATTGTGTCAACTTGGGGAGTCTAGAGGTTTGGCTGAGTGACTCAGTAGGAAGCCAGGGTGCTTACTTTGTATACATCCTGAGCCTGTGGAAGAGGAGGGCATGGACCTTGTTTGAGAGCTACCCGCCCACTGGGTCAGGGTAGGCTGTTTACAGTGTAAGGGAGAAAAAGAGGCTGCTTGTTGCCATTCCTCCCTTTTGCTGGTTGTTTTTGCTGTACTCTGCTGCCATGAACGTTTGCCCTTTGCCATGTGCCACTCTGCCTCAGAACCAGCCAAGTATGGACTGAAACCTCCACAAACTGTAAGCTAAATAAACCTTTCCTTCCTTCATTTTGGATGTTGGGTATTTTGTCTCAGCAACGAGAAAAAAGTAACCAAGACAAGGCCCCGTGTCTTAAAGGTTCCATGGCCTCACAAGGGTGCCAGATAGTCGGAACTAAGCATTGAACACATGGACCTTTAAGGGCAAGGACAAAAAGGAAGATCCTGTAGTCTTCTGGAAATTGCATCTAATTACTAATTATTCACATCCCATGTTGTTGGTGTAAGAACTATAATCCTACATTACTAAGAACTGTTGAGACACAGGCTCCGTTTCCATACAAGCAACTGTGCCTTTCAAGGCCAACCATTTTAAGAAGTAAAAGTTTAATGACCACACAGCCACTGGTAAACATTTACCTTTCGAAAGTGCTTTGCAGATTTCCAGGCCTCATCACACTTGAAAACGTTGTACAATTATCCAGACAATTTTCAAATTTGCAGAGTTTTCTGGACCATTTGCATTTCCCCATCTTTCTGCAATTATCTGACTTCTAGGCATTTCATTGCATCTCACCGCTTTTTAGCACTGTGGAGAAAGACGAGTTTGCAGGGAGTTGAGTTTACTTTACATTAGTAACCCCCACAGTGGTGACACAGAGCAATCGCTAGCAACTTCAGCAGTGATTCTAGATTCATGGGCTACTTTCTCATTAGTGTCTCCCTCTTATCCTTTAAATATAAGGGAAAAATTAATCTCAGCGATGTTACTCTTTTATGCCATCATCTTTCATTTCTATATTTGCTGTATTTCTCACCCCACCGTCATGAATATCTTAATTCTACTATCAGGGGAGCTGGTTAGTGACCTGAGGAATAGCACTGTTATAAGCACTGGTACAAAGTGCCCTCTCTCTAACCTTACTGTGTGATACCTTCTCCCATGTTCTAATGCAGCAAGAAGGCCTTTTTCAGATGTGGCCCTGCAATTATGTACTTCCCAGCCTCTCAGATTATGAGAAATCAATTTACTCTCTTTATAAACTACCAGATCTATAATATTGTGCTGTAGAATCAGGAAATAGACTAAGACATTAATTTGAAGATGGGGAAATTGTGGCTTAGGGGATTCCAGTGACTTGCTCGGCATTCGAAGCTGGTAAGTGGAAGACTTTGAAAGAAATTTATGTCATTCTGAAGTTCACGTTTCACTATGCCATGGCAGGCTTCCCAGTGCGAGCACAACAGTATTCTAGTTTCTCCCTGCCTGGTGCCATGTTGAGCCTGGCTTGAAGCCAGTCTCTCTTTTGTGCTTCTCTTTTCAGATCTCGCCGCTGGTACTGCTCTGTCTTTATACCTCCTCAGCAGTAACCGGCCCCTGCTTCATCCAGCCCTCAGCCTACAGAGCTCTCCAAAGTCCAAAACTTCCCCTGCCATTGTCACATCTTTGATGCTGGAAGAGTGAATGGTGCTTAGTCTTGAATTCTGTTTAGGGATTGTTTAGTGACAGTCCTTTCCATGTGCCCTGGACCTTATATCTGCAACAATTCTGTTTCATACTGAATTCTCGGGTTCTGAGGCACAGCCAGCTCCTAATTCCTTCTTCCAGTCTTGTAGTTATATGAAAATGTGTAAGCCAGGCTGCAAAGCAAATCAGGCACTTCCATGCACACTGTGATGTGCAGACCTGTGTGCAGTAAGAGAGCATACTTGACAGAGCTTATTTAGGAGGACATCTTTTTATTGTAAAAATTAAAAGAAAAACTAACAAAACAGCAATGAAGACAAAATCAAAACAACACAAATACAACAAGACCGATACATGACCTCAAAACAAAATGATAGGAATTAACAATGGTTGCTACATCACATGCTGTTATCTTCAAGGAAGTTGTTCAGTCCACCAGATGTAAAAATGTAAGATTGCTCAAACAAAGACAGTAACAAGTAATAATAATTAAAAAGAAACACATTGGAAAAAATATAGAGCTTCACCATACAAGATGGTACTGCATATTGTTGTTTTCCAATCAGTCTTTCTGATTACCAGATAGAAGTGTGCAAAATTGGTCCAGAAAAAAGAAAATTTTTATCATTGACTGTTCTTTTCCAAAAACACAGACATCAGCAATACACCTATCCCAGCTATTAGGAGGACATTTCTTGAGTAGAGCCTAGCATCCTCCAGACAATGACTGGATTCCAAGGAGTTGGAGCCCAAATGTCCTCTGGCTTCACACAAGGGACCCTCCATTCACAAGAATTTCCTTCTAAGTGTGCAAAGTAAGTGGTCATGGATGTTTTTCTGAGGACAAAGATTCAGGGGTGCTGGTGATAGGTGCCAGAGTACAACCCTTAGCGTTCAACCCGGGCTCTAAGCCAGTGATGCTCCAGCTGACTCTGAAACCACAGGAAATCCTCCTGTGAAACCAGGACACAGGCCCAATCCCAACTATCATCTCATAAATACAAAAGAAAACAAGTAGAAGGGATCTGCAACCTCATAGCTCTTGAACACAAGGTAGAGTTCTGTAAGACTGGGTCAAAACTCTACAAGGAGAAAAAAGTAAGGCCAAAGGTGTGGGTGGGTCATGGAACATTTTCAATTTATTTAGGTTTTTACGCCTAAGGATGTAAAAGGATGAAGAGAGAAACAGGAAAATGTGTGAGTGCTTCGTCTATGTGGGAAGCAGGCTGGGCAGAGGAGATAGATATTGAAGCAACTCTGCAGCTAAATAACTAGACCAGGTCAACAAAACTGCATTTTAAGTTATCACACACTGGGGCTGTGACACAGGAGTTCACAAGCCAGAAAGACTTTCTATCTTCTCTTTGTCTAGAGTTAAGCTTCAGAGAAGAATGTTGGTGAGGAATTCTTTAAGAAGGGAAACATAAAAATCAAACACCTCCATCTAGCATTCTCTCCCCTTGTCCACACATTTCCCAAACTGATAGCAATGATACTCCTCTCAAATAAGGATAAGAAGCTTGTCCAGGTGACGCATGCCTGTAATCCCAGCGCTCGGGAGGCTGAGGTCAGAGGACTGTTGAGAGTTTAGACCAGGCTAGGCTACAAAGTGAGCTCAAGGCCAGCCTGAACTGTACAGTGAGAAGCTGTCTCAAAAAGTCAAATAAAAATAAGAACCAACTGATCACATGGAACCCACAGAAATGTAGGAGAAGAAAAATAGAAAGAGGAAAAATACACACACACACACACACACACACACACACACACGGCCCAAGCCCCAACAAATCTTGACTCCTTTCCCAATTTAGGCTTTGTTCTTACTCAAACATATGCTGCCTTTCCCTGCCTGAGGGATGACCTAACTTTCTGATCTAATCTGTTCTATCTTTCTGGCCTGCTGCAAGTTTCTGGAAAGTTTCCTACTCAGCTTTAGTTAACGTCCGGGAGGCCAACCAAGACTCATTCTAAGTTTTTGTCTGAGCAACTGGGAGACAGGAGTTTTCCTTAACTGTGTTATCAGCAGAAAATGAAGATGCTTTGAGACAAGGGTCCTAATAACTGTACTTGCAATAGTAAGGAGAACAAGAAAGGAAGAGATTCACTTGGGTGGAGAGTTGTGCCAAAATAGAAATGTCAAGGTGGGTGATGTCGAGATTCCTCTTTTCATATAATATTTCACTGTGTCTGTGCATGCTGCGTAAAGGTGGACAGGAGAGAAGGGAAATGACTTGTTCCTCTGTACTCACACAGAGTAATCAGGGACCATAGATTTGAGCGCTAACCAGCAGGTGCGTCTGTAGAGCTGGACATGAACTCAATCATAATTACAGTGGATGGTTCACAGTAAGATAATATGAACTGAATCTGCAAGACCATTATTCCAGATTTTCCAGTTTCTCAGGAATAGTTGCAAATTAGATTTTTTTCATTCAAAAACACTCTTATGCTTAAAAGTTGTCAGGCAATTAAAAATTTTTTGAATTCTGTAATCCAAGCAAAGCACTGTATCTTAAAGTTGCATTCTGATCATCATGGCAATGAATAATTAAGATTTAGTTATGTCATAACTATTATGACTTGCTGAAATTCAATGAAACCTGCTTCCTAAAGCTGAAATACAATTCTTACTGACCAACAGAAACATGAGCTCTTATCCACTGAGATTACTTTTTGTTGCCTTTGTTTTAAACATTTATGGGGTTCAGGTAATAGGAGTAACTTCAGAGGGCTAAGAGAGGTTAATTTAGTTTTGTACGGTACACGTGTCCTAAAAATGGCAGTTTCTACATTCTGGATTTGTTTCTGTAGGTGAGTGTGTCTGTGTCTGTTCTGTGAGTGCATGTATTTGTGTGTTTCTGTGTTTCTATGAATGAGTATGTGGTCCACCCATCTGTCTGTTTGCCTGTGCTAGGTAGGAGATAGGAAAAAAAGGGAACAAACCTTACCATTCTAGTGAATTAAGATTGCCATCATAGGACACTAAACCCAGGAGCTTACAAAAAACCGGCCATTTATTTCTCACTTGTGGAGGCTGCAAGTTAAAGGTAAAACATGTGGTAACAGGTTCAGTGTCTGGTGAAAGCCACCTTTGCAGTTCATTTGCTCAATGTGCCCTGAAATGAGGAAAGAGGCAGGAATGTTTTGGGGTGTCTTTTACAAGGACACCAGTCCCATTCATGAGGCTCCGCTTTTATGACCTCACCTTCCCAAAGACCCCAACTCCTAGTGCTATCACTTTGGGGGTAAGAATTTCAAAATATGAATATTGGGGAGTGCAGAACACAAGAATTGAGCCCAGGACCCTCGCCATGTTCTGTCTCAGGTTATTACTGTTATGCATCACTTTGAGAACGCTACCCATCACTTTGCCTTATTACAGTAATCAGAGTCTTCATACATGGGGTTTGTTCATAGAAGAGTGTTAACATCATGTTATATTTATATGCACAACACACACAGACACACACAAACATATACACTGCATTTTTTTTCCCGGTACTAGGGATTGAACTCAGGGCCCTGTGCTTGCCAGGCAGGTGCTTACGCCACTGAACTATACCCCTAGCCCTTACACTGCATTTCTGCTTGAACATACATAAAGCATCGTGCTACTTCTTAGGTTACTTTTCAATTCCTTGTTTGAACACTTAAATTTTTGAAAATGTGCACACATGTTTAAAGTAAATGAATGACAATAAAATTGAAAAACTAAAATAAATAAATGGGAGGAAGGAGGGAGCTGATCATTAGAGCTGTGATTTTCTCCTGTTAATTCTCCCAGCTGTACTGTTCCCTTACACTTCCATCATCAAAAATCAGAAAGCATGAAAGCTCTCAAGAAAGTTATTTATGTCACTAGCACTTCCATAAAAAGTTAGCAAGGAAACACTTTCCAGGTAAGCAAACTGCTGGGTTGTACACGTGCTAAGCAGCACAGTTACAGAAATGTTCCAGGGAGTAGATTGAATTGGAAATAGAATTAAGTGCAACTGCACATTCTCAGGGAAAGGCTTGTGTGTGCAAGAACTTTCAAATGCTGTCCTAAAACACTTAGCGGAGGGGGACATTTTCACTGAATTGACAAGCACTTCTGTACTTTTGTACTTGAGATCTTTTCAGTTCTGGGGCAAGGCCACCTTCAGCATATCTGTTCAGAATTATCTATCTCTTCAGTAACTATGCACGGGGTTCCTGACTGACGCTCACCCAGTAGAAAAATCATCTGCCACTGAGTGGATCTCCAGTAACACAACCGTATATTGCCAAGGATGGCAAGTTTAGGCACACACATCTCTCCTTGCCCTGTGGGAGCCTACTTCTCAAGCCACCTAAGAGGCCTTTCTCTGCCTTCCTCCCACTGTGGAGAGGGACTGCTTCACTTTGTGAGGTTGGCCTCCACTTAAAGGTTTTAGAGGGTCTGACCTCACTGAGAAAAACACATAATAATTCACCCTGTATTGCTTGTGGCAAACAGTGTTTAATGTCTCGTCACAAATATCTCAAGAAAAGCAGTCCAAATTTGGAAAGAAAGCTCAGGCCAGTGTTCAAGGAAATTACCAGCACCTCAGAAACGTCTGCATTTTTCCATTCTAGTCACAGCTCAGAACAGGATGAAGCACTGAATGGCACTACCTTGAGCACAGAAATGTTTGATGGCTGTGCCTACGGCCACTCACAGAGCTGTCACCGCTCTTCCACCTACCTTACCCAACTGAGAATATGCACATCTTTGTTATTCAAAGGCAGTGTTTTCAGTTCTTCTCTTCCCGCGCTGCTCAGGGTAAGCATTCCCATGTGAAAAGTTTGCCCTAGAGCTGAAGCCCCGTTCAACAGCCTGTTGCCTGATGGTGGGGATCCGAAGCCACTGTTCTTATACTCCAAATGACTTCAGCGTGAGCGAGGAGGTCAATTCAGGGTGTCTAATCTCTACTTCCTATGACTCAACTTAAAGATAACGAGACATAATGGAAGTTTAATCTTTGCTTCCAAGTTGCTGTCAACAAGCTACAGGACTTAGCGTCCCTTTCCTGGTTCCAATTATCCTCTTTGATGGAACCTGCGTCTGCTTCTCTTCCTAATTATCTTGAGAGTGCTTCATTCATGTTATGAACGTCAGCTAGCCCTTGCAGGCTGATCTGTCCCAGCTGATCCTCTGCTAATGTCAGAGCAGTTATCTCTATGTGCCGATGGGATGAATGTTCTGGCTGGAGACTGAACAAAGAGGACGGTCTGTCAAGAAGTTGTCACTGTGTGTTTGGTTCTGCTTGAGTTTAAATAAAACCCAGGGTATAATGTATGCAACCAGAGCCTCAGATGAGGTGGGATCTTCAAGACATAAATTTAAGACAGAGTATGCTGATTAAAAATGGAAATCTGCACTGAATATCAACAGGCATTCATGCTCATGTGCAAATTTGTCCCTTTGAAAGAGCTTTGCTTATGGACTCCATTGCTTAATACACATGGTTTTTGTAAACCAAAACTCTGCAACTTCTCACCAAAACAGAACATTTAAATAAATCCAAAACAGATTGTCAGACAATCTGACAGCAGTCTGTTTCTGCTGTATCTTTTACATATAGCTGTATCTTTGAATCCATAGGTCCTTCCTCCATTGGCCAGCTTTTCCCTGTGTTCATTAACATTACCTTTCCATTTATACATAGGGTTTTAGAGGGGGTTCATTGTCCAACTCTCAAGTGAAAAGCTTTTATCTCATCTCCAAAGATACAACCTGAACAAAATGGCCAGAAGCTAAAATATGGAAAGATGGATAAGCAGTTTCTCCAAAGAAAAATATCAACATAAATATCCATGTTACAAAGTAATGATTAATTTCAATTAATGTTATTAACTATAAAAGCAAATACATCATGTTCTTTCTTGCAAGAAAGAGCCAGCATGCAAGAAAGAGCCCGTAGCCAGGGACTTCGCCACTCGGTGTAAGAATGTGGTGATTTCAGGAAATTTTACAAGGTCTACTACTCTTTGTTCCATTGGGTTAAACACTTTCTTTCCACAGTCGCTGATGACAAGGAATCCTTCTATGCATCTGAAGAGCTTTAAACTTCTCCTATCAGCTGTGTACCAGGGGGTAAACATGAGGACTGTGGGCACGGAGTGGGGGCTGTGCACCTTCAGGGACACAGTATTGTATCCTGCTGTTGTGCACAATTGCTAGTAGGTAGCAACAATAAAAAGAGGACAGACTTTTTTAGCCTGTTTTACAATTGCATCAAATTCTCCAGAGGTGCCACCCACAGTGTTATAGACCAATTGTGATGCTGTCATCTACATGTCTTGCTTTAGTACTTGCACCCTGGAGGGATGATTCCCACTGCTCTGTACCTCCAAACACCAGCAGCATCTCACAGCATTGTCCCGTGATGCACAGTACTGGTGCACGGTAAGGAGAGGACAGTGCACCTCATCACAGCTTACTCGAGGATACTAATGAGATCACACTAGAATGGAGCTCAAACATTTCAAGACAGTTGCACACTGTTAATCATACCAGACTTTTCTATATTCTGAAAAATTAGGTGATATATGTTCATTCATGTTTTTGCAGCACAATATTTTAATCACATAAGACTACTATTCATTTCAGGTAAAACCAAATCTTTTTCTGCTATTGATCTGAGGATCCCTTAGATGCCTTAAGAAAGGGTCTTGGATGGTGTCTTGGTTACTTTTCTCTCATTGCTGAGACAAAATATCTGATGCCCAAAATTAAGGAAGGAAGGTTTATTTGGCTCACAGTGTGTGGAGGTTTCAGTACATTCTTGACTGGCTCCAAGGCAGGGTGGCACACGGCACAGGGTGTTCATGAGGGGGTACAACAGCAAAACCAACAAGAGCAAAAAGGGAGAGCAGCAACAAAGAGCCTCTTTCCCTCTCTTACATTGTATGCAAACTACCTGACCCAGGGCAGGTGTAGCACTCACACCCATAATCCCAGCATTGGATCATGAATCAATCATAAACTGTAGAAGCCCACCTCATGACTGCATGAGGATTTGGGGGACAGACACAAACTGTAACAGTTGGGAAATGGGAACACACTGATTATCCAGGGCCGGCTAGGAAACCACAGTCACACCCTGGGGCAGTCAATAAATCTGAAAAGGACTTGAGCTATCTAACCACAAAAGCCAGGCTGAGGAGAGCAGGCAGAATTCAAGTGTTGGTTTAATTTTCAATTTTTCACTTGGAATTTTGACTCACTTCAGTCCTTCACTGGGAAATGACTCTATTTCCAAATTTTGTTTTACCTGAGATGTCACCAAAATTAGGACCCACGTTTAAACTTCTGAATATACCACAAAGAAAATAAAAATGAATAATATCCTAAAGTTGCAGATCTTTATACATAACAGCACATTTTTTTCATTTTAATGAGAAAAATAAAAATAACAAAACAGAGTTTTAAAACAGGCTAGTAGGAGAGTTACAATAATTAATACATTGAGTATTGTTGTCTTTGTAGTAGTTATTCAGAGGACAAGATATAGGCATGATATCTTGTCCAAACAATATTAGCACGAAGCTTTCTTTTTAATGAACTAAGAGAGACTAGCTGTATAACTATCTCATGTACAAATATATTTTTTCTTTTTCCCTTTATTCCTTTCCCCTTTTCCCCATTACAGTTTGTCTTTTCTTTTGAATGGTTTCTTCCCAATTCACAATATCTACTGTACATTGTGGTGTTATATTAGAAAGGTCCCCACAAAATATTAGTCTGTCTTAGATGCTTAAAATTTAACGTGAAAGGGTTTAGTAGCATCTTTTACCTCCCTTTATGTTATCCTTTGTTTGACAGTTTGCCAAACCTGTGTGACCAGAGGGAAGGGAAATAGATCCGAAACATCCAGGTAATAATAGATGGAATCCAAGACTTGCACTCTAATATAGGAGAAATTCATACCACGTAGTGAATGCTTATTGCCCTGAGGGTGGTGCTCAGAGCTCAAGCAGTGTCAGGGAGAGCAGAGATAAAAAATAGATGCCTGCAAAGTACGGTGCACAAAAATACATACATATATACACACATACATACATACATACATACATATGAACCTTGTTCTCTCAGTTGAGTACTCCCTTCAGGCCAATCTGTAAGGCCAAAGTTAACCTTTCCAAGTAACTGGGAAAAGAACAATAATTTTCATGTGCTTGATCCTACAATTATTGTCCCTTGCAAATATGAGCTTAACCTTAGGACACTGACAAACCCTTGTGGTGTTAATATATGGGTTTCTCCCAGGATTGGGCAGGAGTTCCCAGAGGCCAGAGAGAGCTTGGACATTCTCCAGACCTTCTTTGCTGCTCACACTGTGACCTTTTAAAATTTCTGCACCTTTTGTTCCCACAGAGCAGAAAGAATTGCTTTTCCTACCCAGATTTTGCATTTTGTGGTCCTCTGCTACTGTGTGGGATAAGTCCAGAGGCATTTTGGTATGCACAGCTGAGCCAGCTGTTCCGACAGTCATCTCATTTTCCAGCACAGAAGAGTAGGCAACTCTCTTGGTCAACAAGCAGGACCCATCAACCTGCTCGGGAGATTTTTGCAAGTCCTTCTGTCCTCATGGATAGCAAAAATAAGGGAAACTGACACTCTTTCCTACTTCTCTGCAGTTGCAACTCCTCTGAGAGATTAGAGGTCTCTTCCCACGCATTCTTCTCAGATTGTATGACTAGGCATGCCCTTGGGCCAGCAACTGCCCTGGGAAAATCTGACAGAATATTAACTTTGTGGTAGCTTGTCAATGGATCCCTTGAACATTTTTTTCTCCTACACTGTCTGAGCTGTTATTTTTGTTTCATAGGATCTTTATATGAGCTGAATATCAGACATTAGATAATAACTTTTTTTCATTTTGTCATCTATAGGTCCTGGTACATTATCATAATTTCTAGCATAAGGCAAGTTACAATTGAGCGTGTTAGGTATGAAGTCATTCCTCAGCACCCAAGGGGAACAGGTTCCATGACCCTCCATGAGGACACCAAAACCCAGGAATACACAAGTCCCTTGTATAAAAGGGCGTAAAACTTTCTTTTCAATGAACTGAAACTAGTATTATAAATGAAACAAATTAGTATGTATGTTAAAATATTTTTGAAACAATAAGGAATTTGGGAAATTATCTGAAATTCTCCCTACTTCTTATTTATCTATCCTCTATTTTACCCTTTATTTGTATATATACGAATATATATTTGTCTACATTGTATACATAGACCAATATGTTTTTGTCTACACATACATCATATATATATATATATATACACATATATACTGTTTCTTCTTAGTAAGAATCTTTTTGTCTATGTCTGGTACTCTGAGTAGCTACTTAGAAGATAATGATGCACAATATATTAACTATTGTTAGTATCTTATTAGTTTGTTATGAAATTTTGTTCTATATTTTCACAAAATAAATAAAATGGCATGATATTTGCATAGAATTTCATGTGCCTTCCTGTATATTTCAAATCATCTCCAGACTATGTGTAATCCCTAATATAACATGAATGCTATGTATTTTATTGCTGTTTGTTATATTATTGTATTATTTAGGAAATAATAAAAAAAGGTTTGTACATATTCGGTACTCATGTGATTTTTTTTCTAATACAGGTGACCCCTGATGTAACATTGGTCACCTTAAGGATTTTTCAATTTAATGGTAGCTCAAAAGTAATATGCACTTGGATTTTGAATTTTGATCTTTCCCTGGGCTACAGAGGTACAGTGCTAAACTCTGTGTTCCTGTTTGGCAGTGAAAGCAAGCTGGAGCTCCAAGATAGCCACACAATAACTAGCGGGAGGGAACAATACTATGCACTGTGTTGCCAAACTGTGATACTTGATAAATTGGGTGTATTACATACATTTCAACTTAATGATGTTTTCAAAAGCTAGGCTTTTCAGAGATAGCTAAATATAGAGTTTGTGATTGGTTCATTGTCTAGTGTTAGGGCTGGGGCTGTGAGTGCCATACCTGCCCTAGGGCAGTAGCCTGCATACAACATAAGAGAGGAAAAGAGGACTGCTCCCCCTTTTACTCCTGCTGCTTTTGCTGTCTTCTGCCACTAAGAACTGTTACTCCTATGCCATGTGCCTCCCTGACTTGGAGCCAGCTGATATGGGCTAAAACCTCCACAAACTGTAAGCTAAATAAACCTTTCCTCCTTTAACTTTGCATGTTAGGCATTTTGTCTCAGCAATAAGAAAAAAGTAACTAAAACACATCACCCCATCATAACTCGAGGAGTATCTGTATTTTCAATCCTCAGTTGGCCAACTGCGCAGATACAGAACTTATGGATTTGAAAGGCCAACTACACATGCATGCACATATGTGTTTATCTCTCATATGTGTATATTCTTTTTACTCATTTTTTTCTCACATTTCCCCCTAAGCAGCCATCCTAATGTACATTTGTTATACACATTTATTTTAAAAACTCTATCACAGTTTTCAGCTACTGGTGCAGATCTCTAAGATATATTTTTTCTTGTATATGTTCTTATACATGAGTACAGTTGTATATAAGAGGTTTTTACAGTTTCTTTCACTCAACAACATGCCTTCTGGATTTACCCACATAGCACATGAATTCTGCCTGCAGGGTAACACTCAGAATCATGTACTCTGAATTCTGTACATCCATCCCTAGTGATATAACCAGTTCTGAACTGCAGACATACATAGTGACATGATGAATGTGTTTCTCCTTCAACTAATGAAACTGTTATGTGAATTTGTTTGGGTTATAAGCCCAGAATACAGACTTGGGTCATATATATATGTCCACACTACTATACCACTCTTTGTGCTTTTAACAGCTATCTCAAATTCTATTTTCTCAGATTTTAAATTCATAATGCTTCATTGGCTCATAATCTGCAAATTCAATATTTTCTTTGACTAAATATTATATATATTTATATTATTCCCACATAGGTCTTTCTGAGGTATCCCATAAAAATAATACATAGGTGTCTGTCTTTATATCAAAACCAGACTCTTTTGATTACTCTGGTTTTTCTGATGTCTTAATATCTGTTAGGGCAAGTTTTCCCTCTCTTTTAAATCATATTTTTGTCATTGTCACAAAAAATTTTACCTAAATTCAAACTTCAGAATCAGGTTGTCAAGTTTCTAGAGAAATCCAGCTAAAATTTGAGCTCACAGATTAGATGACATATCTATAATATTAAAATTGCCCCACTTCAAAACAGGAATAGCTCCTCACATACTGATTACCTTCTACGCCATTTAGAAGAATTTCACATTTTTCTCCATAGATGTTATACATAAGGATACTTGAAAATTTTTGTTGCTGCTATAAATGGTATCATATTTGGTTATTACCCAAGGTTGGTTATATATCTGAGTTTCTGTTTTTTGTAAGTTTAGCTAACTTCCAGAAACCTGATTGAAATTTTTCTTCTGTATGAGTTTGTCTGTTGATTTGCTGGAGTTTTGTATGTAATTGATAATTCATCTGTAAATAACATACTATAGGAAGTTCTACTCCATCTTCTAAGAAAAGTAAATGAGAAGCAAAAGAATCAAACTATTTTGTATGTGTTGTGAGCTGGCAAGAATAATTCATATTGTTTGTTGGCTGCAGAGTTCTGCTTAAGAAGAATGTCTCAAGCTTTTTAATTATATCATTCATATCTTTTATAATGGTATACCTTTTAACTGGCTTGATCTAACATTTCTTAAAAGAATGTATTACATACTAAAATAATCGTTATTGATAAATCTATTTCTCCTTGAACATATATATGTCAACATGAACATATCACTCTTTGTGCTTTTAACAGTTGTCTCAAATTCTATTTTCTCAGATTTAAATTCATAATGCTTCATTGGCTCATAATTGACATCCTCCTATTGTCATGCTTTATCTTCTGATCAGCATATATTTTATGGGCAACAATTTCTGAAATCAAATGTTAAAATCCTGCCCCACTGCTTCCATGCTTACTTAGTGAGTGTGGCATTGTCTTGGTTACTTTTCTGTTCTTGCTGAGACAAAATACCTCATGCCCTAAATTAAGGAAGGAAAGGTTTATTTGACTTACAGTTTGTGGAGATTTCAGTCTATATTCAGCTGGCTCCAAGGCAGTGTGGCACATGGCAGAGGGCAACAGTTCATGGTGGCAGAAAAAAGCAAAAGCATCAACAGCAAAAGGGAGGAGCAGCAGCAAGCAGCTGCTTTACATTGTATGCAAACTACCTGCCCCAGGGCAAGTGTAGCACTCACACCCATAATCCCAGCATTGGACCATGAATCAATCATAAACTCTAGAAGCCCGCCCCATGACTGTCTGAGGCTTTATTATAGGGAGATCCAGACACAAACAATAACCAGCATGTTTAAATTTTCATACTAATTTTTTCCTAATGTTTTATTTAATATTTTCTTTTTGTTATGCTTTATCTTTGATTTTATTGCCTTTCTTGATTTCTGTTAGATAGATGCCTTTTTTCTGGTAATTTAAATGTAATGTATTCTGGAATTTTTTTGTTGTTGTTCTTCATAGCCACTCTGTAAATCCATATTCATGATTGATCTCTGACGAGACTGGGCATGATCAGGGTGGTACGATCATAGACAAGGACTGATTTCTTAAACTCAGTGTCTACATCTTCCACCAAGACATTTGAGCAAGTTTTCGTATCCTTTTGATCTGCCCACATCTTGCTCACTGTGTTTGGTATTGTCTAGAATTTTACTTCTTGTTAAGACACATGCTCCCTTTTCCTTTCATTACACTGGGTTTAGTAAACAATGATGAATACGCCTAACATATATTACCATCCTTCTACTCTTCTTACAGCCTCCTCTTGAAGCTGAGTACTTCTTCCCAGTACTTCCCAGTGGGCTTTGTCTGGCAGATCTTTTGAAAGCTAACATAACTGTAAATAACTTTCCTCACCTCCTCACATTTAATTGACAATTTGGCTAGAGATGGAGCTTTATGTTCAAAGTAGTTTTATAGCATTACTCTGACTCACTGTTGATACTGAGAATTACGTTGTCAGTTTTATTCTCTTTATTGGGACGTCTGCTGCTTTGTTCCTGGAACTTCTTGTGTTTCGTTTGTTTTGGCATTTTAGATTTCCATTCTGTTTTGCCTAGGTATGTTTTTTTTTTTTTTTTTTCTTATTTATCATTGAATTCTGAGCTATTTTCTCCTGAGGTCTAAGATTTTTTTTTTTTTTTTGAGAGACTGTCTCCCTCTGTAATTGAGACTATCTTTGAACTCACTTATGTAGCCCAGGCTGGCCTCTAACACATGGCAATCCTCTTGCCTCAACCTCCCAAGTGCTGGTATGACAGGCATATGTCACCACACCCAACTCCCCGCCCTACCCCTTTTTAAAATAATGGTAGAATTTTCATCATTCAGGGTTTTTTATTTTTTTGTCTTTTTGAGACAGGGTCTTGCTATGCAGTTCAGGCTGGCTTTGAGCTCACTTTGTAGCCCAGGCTGGCCTCGAATTTGTAATGGTCCTCCTGCCTCAGCCTCCTGAGTGCTGGGATTACAGACGTGCACGACCATACTTGGCTTTTTCTGGGATTTTTTAAACAATGCCCCCTTTCCGTTTTTTTCTTTTCGTGCTCCCACTACAGTAATTGTTGCGAGTTACACTTCTATTCCCCACCTCCTTGGCATTTCCATTGGAATTTTTACCTCTGTAGCCTTTCCTGACATTTATGAGTCTTGCAAGCTATCCTGCAGCTCATTCTCTCATTCCTCAGCTGTAGTCATTCTGCAGTTCAGCCCAATACATATCCTTTACTTAGGGTTTGTATTTTATAGCTACAGATTTTGTGTGACTTATGGTTTTGTGCTTTGTATGTCCCAACAGTCATCCATTATTTCACTGAGTACAATCATCATATTCACATATTCGAACCATTTCTTTCTGTAATTCTGTTTCCACCTGTGTTTTTCAGATCGCCTTCCGCTTACTGGCAGTAGTCTTTAATAAGCACTGAGTTGTTTCTGTTTAGCACATGTTATTCAAGGGCAAGGGTCTTAGGTAGGACAGGGGCACGCACATGTAATGCCAGCATACAGGCAGGCTGATGCAGGTGGATCACAATTCTGAACCACACTTGGCGCACTTAGTGGATTAGGGAGACCCTATCTCCAGATAAATACATTAGGTAAGAAAATGTAGGGATGTAGCTCAGAGCAAAGGTCCTGGGTTCATTTCCCAGTACTGCAAAAATTAAACTTAGAACCTAAAAATACAAGGCTTTCACCTGCGAGCAATACTACCTCTCAGGAAACACTTGGCAATGGTGAATCTATTTCTAGTTGTCACACCTGGGTACAAGAAGATGTTACGGTTATCTGATGGGTGAAGGTCTGGGATGTAGTTCAACCCTCTGCAATGTACATGTGATGAAGAATTATCTCGCCCTGACTGTCATTAGTGCTGAGGCTGCAAATGCCTTCAATAGCATCTCATCTGCTCAGTCTGCCAACAAGGGGCTTAGAGCCCAGCTGGAGAGCTGCTGGCAGCTCAGAACCCATGTGCACTGCTTCCTCTCCCTCAGCAGCACCAGGTGACTCTTTGGCCAGGGTTTCCCCTAATGTGCTTACCTAAGTTTTGTCTCCTGAGGTTGAAGCCCGCTAGCAATGAGTCTTCGGCAACTGTGGGCAGAGGAAGAAATGCCAAAGGAAGAGACATCAGGCCACATGCACACTCTTCTTATACATTTCTCACTTTAGGAGGTTGTTCTTTGCTTTCCAATGTGAGCACTCAGCCCTTGAATATCAGTGGCTGGACTCGCACAATGAATTTCTTGGAGCAAAGGGGCGTAAAATGATTCCTCCAAAGCCAAATAGAGAAGTGAGAGAAGAGCTTAATTCTTCCTACCGGTTCTCTCACTGCTCCTTCTGAAGCTTGGTATCCTCTTCTGAAAGCAACTACTTCCTCTCTCTGTCATTTCCAAAGGAGAGGAGCCCTGTGCATCTGTCAGTGTTTATTAGAGAAACAGATATAACACAAGATATACAACTATGTAAGAATGTATAAGATTGGCTTGCAATGGCCTCCCATCGAGTCAGATATGGAAGAGTGCAGAGGGTTGTCTGCCACTGGAGACTGAAGGATCCGGTTGAAGACCTGGAACTCACTGAAGTGTCTTGTGCAAGTCTGTACCAGGTGGTCAATAGGTCTGCAATGGGAGACTGTACAGTCTACACCAGAAGGCGGAAGGATCTACACTGGAAGCTAAAGAATCTGCCGTGGGAGCCAGGAGATGACATTCAAGGTGAAGGTGAAGACCAGAGCTCCTCTGAAGAAACAGAAGCAGATCTGTCCTTCATTTTGCCCTTTATAACACCCAAGTGATAGACTGCCCTAGGACGGGTCTTCCACACCAGGGGGTGTGGAATCGCTGAGTCAATGTAGTTGAGTTTCTCTTGCCCAAGTTGACCCAATCAATCAACCATCACTTCCTGTGTCCTTAATTTTTCGTTTGCTGTCCAAGACAAGAAACAGCAGCTTTCACTGCCCAGGAAACCCCAGTAATTTAAATAATTTTGGGTACTTTAGGGAAGCTGAGATATTGAAGTGAATATTTCTATAAATTCTCTTTTCAATGAATGATTGAATGGATTCTTGTAAATAAGTTTCCGTGGTGTGAGGTGTATTTATGAGCTGCTGTTTTCCCTTCCTTTGGACAGAAATCCATTTTTCTCTTGACCCTGACAGTTACCACGCACAGAAACATCTAAATAATAAGAAAAACCCAGTGTTTTCTCCCTCCCCTGTGCTTATTGAATACTGTTTAACATCACAGGCCCCTCTGCTATCTCAGTGAACAGAATTTTATTTCTAGCCACTAATAACATTAATCAAAGTCATCTTTTATGACATTTCAATAAATGGATTTTCCTTTAAACACACAGGACAATATAGATGATGTGCAGAAAGTGGGTGTTTATCACTGTGATATATTCCTGTTCTCACATGGTCATTACATAGCCATTGATCCAAGGAAAGTGAGGTGCTGAGGATATCAGGGTATTGCAGTGGCAGTATAAAAAAAGACACTAGCTGTTGGAAGTCAACAGTGGCATTCACGGGCCACTTCCCATGTCATTTCAGAGCTCACTTACTTGGCTTGTGCTCAGATCAGAGACTCAGCATTAATAAGTTTCCCATGAGAAAGCAGTTTCCCACACACAGATGGTACAAAACTAAAATAATGTGTTTTGAAAATAGAGGGAAAAACTTAATCTTATTTTCTTAAAACTGGGGTTGTATACAGTCAAATGTTTAAGGGCAAAAGAACTTTTTTTTTTAACCTGTCCTTATTTATTTCTGTATATGTTTTGGTGATTTAGTTCATTATCTGTTTGCAAATTTTATTATAGCACCGGCATTGCTGGCAGAAAATTATTTGATGAAAGTACAAAAATAATATGGTGAAGTCTCATCTGAGTAATTTAACAATGTATAAATTTCCTGGACTTCTACAGTATTGTGTATTTTACAATAGAACAACTATGCAACAATAAAAATGTTTGTATTTATCAAATAAAAACTAATCCAGATAAAAGACTGCTTTCTAAATTTAAAGTTTTCTCTTCTGGTCATTTTTTTATTAAAGATTAGGTGCCTACAAATTATCACTGTCAAATAAAATCTGGCCCCTCTCTGTTTTATAATAAAGTTTTATTGGAACATAACCGCATCCATTTGTTAATGAATTGTTGGTGGCTGTTTTTACAGTACTCCATCAGAGTTGAGACCATCTGACTTGAAACATCCAACCCATTTTATATCTGAATCTTTACAGGAAAAGCTTGTTGATCTGTGTCATGGGACACAAATTAAGAAACACATAATAAAGTTATTGTCATGTTCACCAGTGCTACATTGACAAGTGATGTTGGGATTCTCTGTTCTTCCCAGTTGGGCAGTCTTAAAGTTTTATCCATAGGTCCAGTGGGGTGAACACCGTTATCTAGTCAGCTCTAATCTTGTTATGGGCTGATATGAGCTGTTTTCTTTGCCATTAGAGTTGGCTCCACCAGCTTCAAATGATCTTATACTTCCATTACTCATGTAGTCTGAAAATTACCTACACAAATATCCGCTTTGATTCATACTTTTGTTGGGAAAATGAGAACCTTGATTAAAATCAATAATATCAAATAGCAGCCATCAAGGAAAAATGCTGCCAACAACCCTTTTGTAGCAATGTTATACAAATGGATATGGGTTTGATTTATTAGGAAATGGATGGATGCATAGTAAAAGGCATTGATTTTTCAGGTTTTTTTCTTCCAGATACCGGTAGTGGACAATTGATTTAGTGTGCCATTAGTGTTGCTATGTTTCTAAGCATTTTAAAATTGCCATTGTTATTTCTCCTATACTGTATGAGTTATTGAGCAATGTATTTTAAAATTCCAAGACACAAGAGCTTTATTAAATACACTTTTATTGTTGATTTCCAATTTATTGCCTGTGGTCTTCACATCTGGGGTGAAAGTTATTGCATGGGTGCCTCTTGCTTCCTACTACCGTTGCTCAGATAGTTCACCTACTTTCTAATGCTCTTATTTTGATCTATCGGTTTCTGACAACAGCATATTAAGATCTCAAGTTGTTGATGGGTGTGTGCATTTCTTTTGGTGTTTCTGTCAGAGTTACCTTCTAGAGTTCAAGGTATGCACAATTGCATTTTGTTTATCTTCTTAGAAGATTGTCCTTTTTCATTTATTGGATACCATTTGAGTTTTACAAAAATAATTTGTGACATATGTGTGTTATTAATATGTCTTTTAGTGGTATTCTCTTTGATTTTCTTTTAGCTGTGTCATTTTTTAAGCTGGATTTTTTAGTAGATAAATCCATTTATACTGGGGCAATTACTGATACAATGGGACTCATTTCTCCTCTTTTGTGGTGTCTGTGCTTTTTATTATTAGTATTGTCTTTTATTTCTATTTATTTCTACTTTTATTTCTTCTCAAATCTGGCTGCATAGTGTATTTATATTATACTGGTTATGTTATTCATTATATAGACTGAATCTGTCTAATGAAATTTAAAGTTATTTGGTAATTTTGTTTCTCAGGAAAATAATAGTATTTTATAGATAGATAAGTGATTTTATGTAACCTTATTGTTACTATAATTTTATTTTAGCACAAAAATTCTATTTCTACACTCATCATTTAAACTAGTTGGCATTATGTCATGTATTTCTGTGTACATCACTTTGTTTTTGTTTCGCTTGTGGTACAAGGGGGTGCATTTGGGGTGCTCTATGACTGAACTATTCTATTTTGAGACAGGGTCTTGCTAAATTTCCCAGGTTGGACTCAAATTTATAATCCTCTGTCTCCTGAGAGCTGGGATTACAGATGCATACACCACTGCACCTGACACATCTCTGATTTTTGCATATCAACCTTTCCCTGTTATCTCTTCTCTCACATTTTTAGTGAAGAATATCTTGACTACTTCTCTGAGTGCTATTTCTATGGTCTGTGTAGGTCACTGGGACTGAGAACCTGCCCTTCGGTTTGACTGTGAAGTGAGCAGGTGCTTTCCTTCCCACCTAAATTGCTAGATGAGGGGTTCTGTATTAGCAGGACTGTATTCCCCTTTAGGAAATGCAATGCTCGTAGTAGCTTAAGGATTTCAAGTTATTCTTAGTGGTTTATGTCCACTTATGTTACAGAATGGGTTACTCAGTGTCTCCATACTCACCACTTCCGGTGCAGTCATAGTGCTGTTCTGCTTGAATCACAGCAATTTCCTTGTAATTACCTATCCTTATTTCCACCTTCAGGTTTGATGAGGACCACCTTTGAAAATGCAAATTTGATGTTATCCATACCCAGCTGTATAAGTCCAGTAGCTACTAGTACAACAAAATTCCCCAAAGTTCAAGAGTGCAATGTTCCTGTGAAGATTGCAATTCTGAATAATTTTAGATATTTCATTCTGAAAAAGTATCATTAACAATTATCACTTTAAATATTGTTTATATACAATTCCACCCATTCTCAAGCCATTTATCCTTTATGAAACACCTATTAAAGTAATACTATAGTACCTCAGTCTGGCCCACACCTCCCAAAGCTTCTCTTTATGTTTTTATATAAATCTCCTTTCCTCACTATTCCGTTTATTCCATTGTTGTAGCAAGGTACCCAAAGAACATCCTGAAAAAAAATATTTAGATATGAAAGATCTATATAATTGACTCAGCCTCAAGGGACATCATGAAATCATAGTTTCTAGAAAAACATACCTTCTAGCAAAACATATGTACCAGTCATGGTTTACTAGAGAAACAGATATAACACAAGACATACAAATGTACAAGGAATTACAAATTTGGCTTACTATGGTCAGCTACAGGGTTAGATGAGGAAATATGCAGAGGGTGTCAGTACACTGGAGATTGAAGAGCCCAGCTCTGGGCCCTGGAGCTCACTGCAGTGTCCATGCAAGTCCATATCAAAGGGCTGATGGATCTGAGATGAAATGCTGATGAATCTATGATGAAGGCCAGAGAGCCAACACCAGAGGCTGAAGAGTCCCAGGTGGAAGCTGAACAGTCTGCACCAGAAGCCAGGAGATGACCAACCTGGAGGTGAAGACTGGAGTTCCTCCAAAGAACCAGCAGCCAGTCCCTCCTCAATTCCTTTTTTATGCAGTCTACCCGTTCTGGGGATTGGAGGTGGTCTTCTACACTCACACTCTCTGCATGCCTTCCTCTTGCACAGGTTTAGGATGAATACAAATAAGCACCCTGGCTCCCTTCTGAGTCACATAGTTAACCTTCTAAACTTCCCAAATTAACACAATAAACAACATCCCAGAAGGGTAAGGGCATGTCCTTTTTACCCAAAAATGCACAACTGCTGAGTTACTTAGCCAAACCTCCAGACTCTCCAAGTTGAAACAATGTACGAACCATAACAACATACTTTCTAGAAAATCATAGTTTCTAGAAAAACAATCCTCCCTGTGTGTTGAGAGTAAAGACAATGTAATGAACTACAAAGAGTAGGTACAGACATAAAGATGGAACTGGAGAGAAAAAAAAATAAAAACCTCTAGCATAATAAAATTGCGGGGGGAAGGTTTATGACTCTCTGTAGAAGGAATAAAATCAAGCTATTTTGGGAGAACTTGACATTGTGGAAGACAAGTGTGTGACATGAAGAATAAAATGGGTGTCTCTCATGATGCAGAACAAAGAACCATGAGTAAAACCTGATGAATGAAGTACAATCAAAGCGAAGAGTGACAGCATATACTTGTAATCCACCACTTGAGAAACTGAAGCAGGAGGATTCAAGTTTGAGACCAGGCTGGGCTCCGTAGTATCACCCTATCTCAAAAAGAAAAAAAAAAAAAAAAAAAAGACAATTAAAAGCATAGAGTCCCAACACATGATAGATGCTCCCTCCCTCTGGGTTGACAGTAAGAGTAAATGGAGTGAATACAGCCATTAACTAGTATGAGGTGAGATCAAAGGATGTTTGCATCTTTAAAAATTTATCAGAGTAAAAGACACGGTGCCATGAATCTCCCTCGAATACTCTCTCTCACTTCAAACACACTTACCCCATCCTTCCTGAAGCAGTTCTGGAAGTTCTCTTTCATGAGTGTCTTTATTTGCACTGTTGTGGCTGCCTTGCTGTCCTGGATCAATTCAAAGCATTGACCTTTCATACTCATTTTTGACTTTTGGGAAGAGCCAGAAGTCATGTGGTGCCAGATCTGGTGAATAAGGTAGATGTGGACATACTGTAATGTGTAGGCTTTAACAAGCCTCCCTTCCTGTTGGATGGGGCTGTATCATATCTTCTAACTAACTGATTAGTTCTGCAAAGATGCTGTTTCCAAGCAAGTTTGCATTCTGAAGTTCTAAGAAGGACACAATTCTTGATTGCTGTTTTTCCTCCACTAGCCGGATCTAAGTCACACCAAGGGGTAGCAATTCCATTTTCTGGAGAATATGTGAAGACCCTACCCAGTGTTTCTATGCTCACCACTCCCGGGGCAGCCATAGTCCTATCCTGCTCGGATCACAGCAATTTCCTTGTAATTACCTGTCCTCATTCCCACCTTCACATTGTGACCAGGACCATCTTTAAAAGTGCAAACTCGATGTTATCCACATCCAGCTGTATCAGTCCATCAGCTCTTACTGTTACAAAATTTTCTAAAGCTGCGTACTTTACAAAGTACTGTCTTGGAGATTCAAGAGCATGGTAGCACATCCACCCTGCCGCGGTTAGGAGCCTCTTGCCTCTGTCATAGCCCAGCAGGTGGCATCGTGGGGGGAATGTGTGTAAAAGGAAGAGATTAGAGGGGGCTACAGGAAGCCAGAGACAGGGAGGGATTGACCTTGATATTCTTAGACAACCTGTCTCATGAGAAGCAACTCGCTCACTCAGACAAACCTTAATCCTTTCCAAAAGTGGTGTTCCAATGGCCTAAGATCCTCCCACTGGGCTCTACCTCCTGAAAGTTTTCTCCTCTCACATAACCATACTTGGGACCAAACTTTCAGCACAGGTCCTCTAGGGAGACATACTTTAAAGATATCCAAACCACAGCATCAGCTAATATTGTTTAATAACTTTTCATTGTTCTAAGAATAACAGGATTTTCCAAGTCTCTGTGAACCCCTCCAAGTCACTTTTCAACGATCTTCCTCTCTCACACTTCAGCAAAGCCATGGCCACGGTGAGGCACATTCAGCACTCCCGAATGCGCCTCGTATTCTTCAAGCTCTGTTCTTCTACCAGCCGTCTCCTCTCTGTTGAGCCACATTCTACCTACCTCATCCCCTCCATCCTGAAAGGCTGATGAAATATTTTTTCTCCTTTTCTTTGTCATTTCTTCCTGCAGCTGTTACTACCGTTAACTGGGTTAAGTTGTCTGCTGCTTCTTTCAGTGGTATACTGACATTTGTTAAATTCGAAAACCTTGTTCTCAAGGAATCTCTGAAATACTGAGGATTTACTGAGTTGTTAAAAGTTACAAATCTGAAAGAGACCAGGCCGGTACATCTTCTACCATCCCAGCAGTGAGGCTAGAGAGCAGCTGGAAATACTACTGCTGAACCTAAGAACAAGAGCACTTTTATTTCAAATATTTGACAAAGGAAAGCACAGATTGTTCACACTGAGCCTGTATATTGGCTGTCAATAAGAGGGACCTCATAATGCAAAGTGGGGAAAGCTGTGGGAGAAAAGGATAGTCCATAAGATGGAAATTTTGCCTCTGAATTAGTTTGGGTTATGGTTCAGAAAACTCCAGTAAACTGGAAGTACCTGGTTGTGGTCCATCAGAATTATAAATCAAGCTTTCAACTTACACTTGGGACTGTATAATAGTATTTTTTTAGTGTAATCTGCAGCTATTAACTGTAATCTGCAGTCAAACTGAATAACTTCCCTTATTTCTCCTTCCCTCCATTGTCTAGCCCATTTAATTGAATTTAGAACATCTCAGAATTTCTCTTTCATCAGTGTATTCTATTCTATATCCACACGATATTCTGTTATAATTTCATCTTTATTATCATTATCTACAACGTTGAAATGCAAATCTTTTAAGTGCTGGAACCCCATTTTTAGACTCAGGGTTTTTATGAATATATGGGTAACCATGCCTTGCCTTGGGCTTAGCACATAATAAGCCCTCACTAAATATCTGTTGAATGCTTAATGGTTTCTCTTAAATCTGAATAGCTTTGCTATTCCTGGGACACTTATTATCTAAGCATGATACTATTCCTTTCAGACTTTACAGTTCCATACTATATTTTATAATAAGTGTTTGACTAAAAATTCCTTTTTATGTGTATGCAAAGTCATAAAGTCTGTACACATAACAATAGTAACTGTTGTCTTCAGTCTTTGAGCACCCTGAGAAGTGGGAGGATTCCCAGGAAGCCATCTGTGCTCTTCTGTACCAACCGATGGAGGGCTAATGTTGTTTATGTTCCTATAGCAGGTGGCACAAATCCAGGGAGAATTCCAACTTTTAAAAACAGTATCAGTTTTTTTAGCTCTAGAAAAAATTATACTTTTTCCTAGCCTTTAAGAAAATGTCTGCTTCATATCTGTGGAAATTTAAGTGCATGATTATAAGTAAAGCACATGTAAGATATGAGCACTATGTTGAAACTTGTCTCATACTCAAATCAGAAATCAGGTAGGGCCAAGAGGAGGGGTGAGCCATGGGGTGTGATTGCAGAAAGGGCAGAGCTGATTGCAATGTTCAGCCCCTCGTCAGTGTTCTCCACACTGCCTTGGGAGAGGACTTCACTTTCAGGATGCAGATGGTCCCTCTTATACCAGCTGTGTCACAAGAGCATTAGACAGTAACTGGGATGAGTTCTGGAAGAAAACCTTTCTATTCCTTCAGGCCTTTGCAAGTTCACCACTGAAAACCTCTTCAAACTCCACACCAGTTGTCTTAGTTACTTTTGTTGATGAGGGAAAATACCTGACCCCCCAAAGGTAAAAGAGGAAATATATATGGTAGCACACAATTTGTAGAGGTTGCAACTCATTGTTGGCAGGCTCCAAGGCAAGGTGGTGTGGCAGAGGAGAAACAGCCCGTGGTAGGTGGAAGGCAGCAAGGTACCAAGCAGCGAACACAGAAGTAACTGAAGAAAACAAAAGTAGCTGAAGAAACAAGTAGCTGAAGAAATAGCAGCCTTCTCTCTGTCTCCTACATTCTGTCCAGGCAACCAGCCCTTAAGGGAGGGTAGCACTCACGCCCATGGAGGTCTTTCCCATTAATCACTCTAAGAACTATGCCAAACCAGTCAGTGAAATGATTTAGTAATCACACGCCCTTGATGCCAGTATCCCACACTTAATCCCAGCATCACACACTCTATCTTCAGACACCTCTGAAAAGCCCCACCTATGACCACGTGAAGCTTTGGGGGGACATTGAAACACAAGCCACAACACCAGTGTTCTGAAAGGCACAAGGCTGGGTGCCCGATGATGTGCAGTGCACTGTTACATAACCAGTACTTGGGAAGATCTGCAGGATAAGAAATGGAAAAGGATATTAACAGTGATTGTTATATTACATAATGTCATCTTCAAAATGGCTGCATGTATAACCAGATACAGGCATGCAAGATTGATCAAATAATTACACATTAGCAGTTCCTTTCAATAAACCAACAAATATTACTAGTACAATTATCCTAGCTGTTCTGTATCATTTTTATTGCTCTCCATGCTGTTTTGTTTATGTATTTGTTTTTGCTGTTTGGGGTTTTTTTAAATAAAAAACTTTATACGCATATGCAAAGATAGCTGGGATAGGTGTACTGCCAATGTCTGTGGTTTGTTGAAAGGAACAGTCAATGGTTAAAATTTTCTTGTTTCTTGACCAATTTTGCATGCTTGAATTTGGTAATCAGAATGACTGATCTGAAAACAACAATATGCAGTATAAGAACGATTGTTGAACTCCTACTATCTTGTATGGTGAAGCTCTGCATCATTTCCAATTTTCTTTTAATTCCTTGTTACTGTCTTTCATTGTTTGATCAATCTTACATTCTTATGCCTGGTGGACTGAGCAACTGTCTTCGCTGAAGATAACTGTGTAATGTAGCAACCACTGTTAATTCCTGTCATTTTGTTCTGAGGTCATGTGTCATCTTTGTTGTTTTTGTGTTGTTCTGATTTTATCTTCATTGTTGTTTTGTTAGTTTTTTAAATTTTTAAAATAAAGGAAAAGAAATAGAAAAGGGATTATGGGCAAATATTTCTTCTCCCTCAGATCCAAACATTTTGATATTAATTTTTTACATGGGTGAAGAAGAGCAGCCATCCACATGTCTCAGGGTAAACAAGGGCATCTCAGAATAAAGTCTAACTGATATTTTTTGTCCAGTACAGTTGAAGTGATTTACCCAATAATTCACAGGAGAAGGAATCTGTGAATATCACTGTTCTATTTTTTATGCACCAGAAGTAGAGATAAAAGAAGATTTCAGTATTTTAGTATAAACTTTTAATCCAAAGGGAAACAGATTAACTAGAACAATGATAACATCAGCAGGGAAGAGAGATAAGGGGTTGACTGGTAAGATAAGAAAAGATGGAAAACTTTAATGCAGCATTGATTAATATTTTCTCTCATTGTAATTCTCCTCCATTTCTCTCAGTAAAACCACAGAACTCTCTTCCACCAAGTATGATGTGAGTTGCCCATCTTAACTTAGCAAACAGAAGGCAAATAGAAGTCAAGCCTCTGGAGAGGGATACACAGAACTTCTCTCTTGCCCCACTCACGCCTCTGACACATTCCAACCCATCCGGTCACTCCAGTATCAGAGCTATGGGCTGACTTACATAGGTGGCCATTGGCCCCAAACTTTAGAAAAATAACACCAAAAATTCTAAGCTAAATGCATTAGTAAGATCAGTTGGGAGGGAAGGTGGCTGGTGTCAGGACACAATAGCAAGCAGGAGGGAAGTATTTGTGGCATGAGTATGTCTAAGGTCACATTCTGTGTTCCCTGCCGGATTTAAATGATGATGGGGAACACTGGGCCTAATAATGCTGTCAGCCAAACAGAGGAGGCCTGCGGGACACTTACCTTGGGAACAAATGATTGGACAAATAAAGATTAGCAAAAGGCCTGGACATGGCTGAGACTGTAGCTCAGTAGTAGACCGTTTGCCTAATATGCAGGAGGTCCTGGATTCCATCCACAGCAGAGGAGAAAATGGATATAACCAGGAGCTTCAAAGTGTAGTCTGGAACCTCTTTCCTGAGCACAGGAAATGAACCATCTTCCTTAAGAAACACTGAGAACAGTCCATGCATTTGTCTGCCCCTTATCACTATAACACAATACTTGAGATAATCAACTTGTGAAAAGAGAAGGGTTAATCTGAATCTGATCTGAAGATTCTGCTTCATCATCAGTGGGCTGCATTGCTTTCAGACTGGTAAGGAAAGACAATAAAGCAAGGTTTCTCACCTCACTCGTAGGAAGCAAAAGAAAGAGACAAGAGAACAGGATCCCACAATTGTCTTTAAGGGCACATTTCCTAATTTAAACTTCCCCCCAGATATAACTTCCTCTCATTAGGCCACACTTAAAGTTCCCACACCGCCTGATAATGCCCCCCTGGGGATCCAAATCTTTATCACACACTCAAGATCTGGTGCCGGACCTCAGCTGCAAGCTATATGGAAGGAGCAGCCATCTCAAATCAGCTGTTTTCTATAGCCTGGGGTCTAAAACTATAGCGGATTGATAACTGGTGGTCAGCATATAACCCCCAGCTGAACTGAGTAAGCATAGTGCTGGGTGTGGGAGGTCTACCTGGGGCCTGTTGTCAGCAGCATAAGAGGCAGACCCGGAAAAGGAGAAGTGAGGCTGTTGGGAGCGCAGAGAGGTTGTTGGGAGCTGGTGGAAGCTGTAACTAGCTGTTGGTTGTTTTAGAGGCACTCATCATGATGGCTTTCCTGATGAACTTGGCTGTTTTCATCCTTTGAGGAGCTCAGGGCCTTGTTCGCACTGAGAACAGCTTTGGTTCACTTTGGGGGAGCACTGGTCCGCACTCTGAGCATCGCTTCCTGGCTCCGGAGGGGAAGATGGTGCACTGCTCAGTCTCCTGAAGATTGCTGCATTGGCTTTCTTGATGGGAACTCAGCTGTCTTCATCACTGGAGCAGCTCAGGACCTCACTATTGCTGAGGATGGCCATGGTACCTTCCAGGGGAGATCTGGTTCTTACTTTGAGCATTGCTTCCTGGCTCCATTCAGATCCCTCAGCCTGCTAGCAGAGATCTTTTATCCTGCTGGCATCAACTTCTTACATTCCACCACTGACCTTTGGGTCTTGGCAGAGCAGATCCACGAAACAGGCCTGCGTGAGATATTGTTATGGGCTGTGAGCCTCCAGTTGGACTCATGGGAGGCATTGTTATGAGCTGTGGGTCTTCAGCTGGATTCACGCAGGACATTTTTGTGGGATCCAGGAATTCAGCTGGATTCCTTGGTCTTAGCATGTGGACATATTTCCTGCGCTCTCTTGTATATCATTCTTTGGGTGACTTTTATAAATAATCTTGTGAAATATGTGTCCTGTTTTATATTGTTCTCTCTTGCACAATAACCCCCAAACCATGACAGACCAACCCCCACACCTTTTCCCTGAGGGCTAACATGTGACTTTCTGATTGGAAGGATAAGTTAAAAGCACTTGCTGTGTTCATCTGAACATCTGCCATCCAGAGTATTTCAACCCCAACCTAGTTATTTTTCATTTTGTCAGTCTGGTCACCCTGGACAAAAATAAAAGCAACAAAGGGATGAGATGCAATTGCCAAAGAGCACCTACCTTCGTGAATAGTCAAGATCCTTTCAAATCCACTCAGTGTTCCTCTGCAAATATTAGCTATGCCACCCTGGTTTACATGCTTGAAAAGGCAGAGCAGTGCTCACAAAATTAATGTGCTGAGTGTATATGTCTTCATCAGTAGGGGAAGGGCAAGTTCCAAACCAGCTGGGGGTTCCGTTAAAAATTCCTAACCGGTAGGTTTTTATAGCAGTGAGACTTGAACACAGTAAATTATTTTTCTTTTCTAATGCTTCCAATGGTGTCTAATTTATTGTCATGTGCTAGTCTGTGTGCCCCTTTTAACAATCCTAGTCTTATCTAATCCTGTGACATAATCATATTACAGCTTTGGTAGAAACCGTGGCAGTTTGCCCCTGAGGGCTAGGACCAGTCCAGTTTACCAGGCTGGAAGTTATGGGCACAGCTCTGTACGAATGTTCCCACTTCTGTTCAAGGACTCCATCTGTTGCATTGTGTTATAACTTGGGATCTTCCTACCTCTAGCTCCTCTTACCTCCTTTGATTGCTTCCCTACATGCTTGTCTCTACTGCTGAATTTGCACTACAAATCTTGGGGCAGAGCTCTAAGTACAATTCCTTGTGCTTAAAAGACACAGTTTCTAAAATTTACCCAGCCCTCAGCCCCATCTCCAGAACCACCTTTCCTATGCTCACTTCTCTGATGGGGTGAATCCCAAGACTCTTTGCATGCCTGGCTAATGGATATTTATCACCTTTTCCTTTACTGTTTTTTTGTTATTTTGCATTGAAATCTTACTTTTCCAAGTCCAATTAGGATCATAAATTGAATCTTCCTTGTGATTCTAAACTTATTTCATCCTGGGCTCTAACAGACACTGAATCACCAAGCCTGATATCCTGTTATTGACCTTGTCCTCCAAAAGCAGATGAGTGTCTAAGAAATATCACCTGTTATACCTTCCACGGCAAGACATGAGGTCTTCTCTGCATAGAAGTGGATCTTCCTCTCCCCACTCTATAAGCTGGAAATTCCATGCAGAGAAATAATTTATATTCCATGGAGCAATGGTCTCTCCAAATGCTGATTGTCATGAGAAAAGTAATGCAGTGTTTCTTGTATGTTTTGTTTATCAGACTTTTGTCTGGGGCAAAAGAAGACAGAGAATAGCAAAAGAAAGAATCTGTTACTTACTGAGAAAGAGGAACCAAAAGCATGTAAATCAGAAGTGAGAATGAAAAGATATAAATATAAATAAATCAATGTCACACTTTTTGTCTGTCTTACAGGATTGACTCTTCCGGTCAGTCACTGCTCACAAGTTTCATAGAGTTTGTTCGCGTAGGGCAGCATCATGTTCCACAGCTGTCCACAGCTACTGTTCCTCTACAATTCAAGTCAACATGGCAAAAATTTTGTAATCTTCTATCTTGACTTTCCAAGTAAGGCATCCAAAATGTCTTTGTTACATTTTTGTTGCTTATACACAATACCCAACACCCATGGAGGAAGGGCTTTTCTTAACTCATGGTTTGTAGAGGTTTAGTCCACACTTGGCTCACTCAAAGACATGACAGCATGGCAGAGGAGCACAGCAGTGGAGAAATAACTCATGGTAAGCAAAGAGAGACCAAGGGAGGAAATGGCACATGATAGCCTCAGTAATCTATGTCTTCCCAGATGCCTTCACCTCCCAACATCACCTCCAGCTACACCCTCACCAGTGGACTAATCCAGTGATGAGTACCACATAACAATGATCCAGTCACCTCCCAAAAGTCCCACTTATGGGCAAACAAGGCTTTAGGGATGTATCAGATATAAACCATAACATAGCAGCACATTTGATTTCAATTACTATTTTTTTTTCTCCTTTCCATCCCATTTGGATTTCCAGATCCAAAATAACTGGAGTGCTAATGCCTCCATACTAACTCTCTGCTTGATCCTGATGAGAATGAGAAAATTAACTAAATGTGCATCACAAATGCAGTACATAAACTTGCCAACCCTAACTGCATCTTGTGCTAAATTGCTCAAAGAGATTGTTGAATTTGTTTGTAACGTGAGATCAAACACACACTGTCCTGGTGTCCCAAAGGAAAAGCAAGAATTCAGACCTATTGTGTGACTCACTAGTGAAATGCACAATTACTCAGCGGGTTTGCACAAACAGGAAGCAGACTATCTGAGCTCCTACAGGCTTTTTCTTGCTTGGCAGATGAAAGCAGCATATTTTAAAATTTTCCACTGTGTGTTTTTCCATTCAGGAAAGGTGTTGATTAATAGCTGTAATGCAAAACAGAAGCTTCTGAGTTCAGTGAGTCACTTCACTACTGGACAATTAGGGCAAAAGTAAATAATTCTGTGCTCTGTTCTTCATGAAGAGCAGAAGCTAACTCATCTGCCATGGCACATAACTGAGTCCCTTTAATGAAATGAAATGTTTCTAGAAAACCAAACCTAAAACCAGATATGCAAACCTTTTGGTACCTTTCAGTCGGGCCTCAACTTTTGTGATACTGAAGGAGCACAGCAACGTAGAAGGGGTGAGTGTTTGGAGAGATGGGGAGGAGTGTTTGCCAGTGGTTCTCCAGCAAAGCAGGGGAACCAGAACATCTGCAGTCTATTTCTACCCCTCGCTATTCCCTGACCATGATGTTCATGCTGTGATACAAAAAAATACATGGAAAATTTAAATGAAAAATAAAAATATTTTATATAGAAGACACATTGCCATTTATCTCCCCCAAATATCCCCCTCCTCTCTCTCTCACTCTCTCTCTCTCTCTCTGAATATGCTAATCTCCTTGTCATGTTCTGAAGCAGTTCTGGAAATACTCCTTCGTGATTATCTCTTTGTGGCTTCCTGAATGACCTGAATGTATACAAATTGTTTACAGCAATTTCTATCAAAGAAAAACACTACAGTATGTCCTCATTCAGCTTATTCACTAGATCTGGCATCATGTAACTTTTGGTTCTTTCCCAAAGTCAAAATGACCATAAATCAATTCAAGACATCCAGGCAGCCAGACCACAAATAAGGACCTTCAGGAAAGAAGACTCCTGAACAGCTCCAGACAGTGGCAAGAACCATGGGGTAGATGTGTTCTAAGCAAGAAAGAGTGTTTTGAGGGGGATTATTGGCAAAGTGTCTTTTATTGCAATAATTCTTTTTTTACATTTAAACATTCTGTGTATTGTTTGATCACACTGCATGACCACCCTGTCTCCTTTTGTTCATTTTTCAAATGAGAAATAAGCGTGAAAACCCAAACTGGGATGTCATGGAGTTTAAAAAATGAGCATTAATAAAAAAATCTTTGAAAACTAACCTTTAAAAAGTCCTAGTTGTTTATGCAAAATTTATTTTTGCGTATTTTCTTTTTCTATTCCTACTGCTACAACAAAATACCTTAGAATGAGCAATTTGTAAATAGTGGAAATGTTTTTCTTATGTTCTGGGGGCTGGAAGTCCAAGACCAAGATAATAACACATTTGGTGTCTGGTGAAGACTATAATGTGCTTTCAAAATGGTCCCTTCCCTCTGAGTTCCCACTTGGTGGGATATGCAGAAAGGTGAAAAAAAGATTAGGTAATTCCCTTAAGCTTTTGCTAAAGGCCCTAAAGCCTTTAACGTGGGTGGAGCACTCAGTACCTAATAACTTCTGAAAAAGCCCCACCTCTTCATATCCTCACTTAGGGGTTTAAATTTCAATGTTCAACTTTCGAAAGAAGACATACATTCAGAGCATAGCCCACGTGATAGCTGCTCCATTAATAGCTGATGTGTCCGTTGGACACCACTGACCCCCTGATTGCTAAATATCATGAGTCATGCTCCTCACTGGCCTCCACCTCTCTACAAATTCCTCTCCTCTGAAAAATACTGTCTTTAACTTTAACTTGATCACTTCCTTCGATTAAAACCTGATTTCAGCTCCTTACAAACTCTCAGTGACCTAGTGTCTGCTCGCTCAGAAATGTCAGAGCTCTCTGAGAGCCCTAGTGCTGGGGGATCTTCGTCTGCTCTGTGGCATGAGTTCCATTCGTGCCCCTATTTGTTCTCCCCTCCCAGATCTTCATTTCCAGCCCCATCTTCTTTAAATGTCCAATCACATTTCAACATCTTCTTCAGTGTCTTCATCTGAAGCTCCTTGCTTTGTTATTTCAGCAAAACCGAGTAAATCAGCCCCCAGCCCATCTCCCTAAAGATCCCTTGATATCATCCTTGGCATTTCCAGGAAATGCCACGCTGCCCACTCTCTCTTCACCCTTTACTCTCCTGCCATCCATCACAAGCCACACATATTTTCCTTGCATTATTCCTTAAATCACTTTCCTCAAGACACAGACAAATCCTTTTCCTCTGTTTACTGAAAACAAGCATATTCTGTTGACTTCCAGGACCTCTAGATGCTTCTACACACAGAGCTGCAGGCTGAGCTTTCTGAAGTGGAAGCTGGTCATGTTGTATCACTGCCTCATGGGCCACAGTGGCTGTGCTTTGTCTTAGAAGCTGAGCATTATGGAACAGCATGAAAATACACCTACTTAACCTCCCGCTGCAGTGACCGATCAAAAGCCTTCACTCTGGAATCTAGCCCAACATGTGCACAAATGTGACACTGCCCATGAATGCTCCCTGCCAGGGATTAAACACGATGGCAGCACTCACACAAACCCATACTGTGAGATACGGGACCCCTTCATCAGCGCACTTTGGCTTAAGGATTACCAACAGCTGGCTGAAACTTTCTGAGAGTTCACAGCTGTGCAGGGTGTTTCCACCCAGCGTTCACTCTGTTTTTCATTGCAGGTCAGATGTTACTGTGGTCAGAACCATCTGCTGGCCTTCTATGATTGCCTCTTCATTTACTTTCAATAGATCTAATGAAATACTTGAGATGCTAATGCACAATGCACTCATCTCTGAACTCATTGTCTTCTCTAAAACGCAGTGCTCACGCATGTGGAGGAGTATTAACTGGGACTAGGGAGAGCTTGCTACCAAGTCTGGCAGGATGGAGTGGCTCTCACTGTCTTATTTCCCTCATCTCTCACATATGCGATTATAAAGTTAACGACCTCTCATGCTGAAAGTCTAAACTTCATATATTTGAAGTGCTTTAAATCTAAGTAAATCATTAAGTTTTACCTTTAATTTTGGACCAAGGAGAAATGACAGGACAGAGGAAAGAATTGCAAGAAACATATTACTCTGAATCCACTTCGAACATCACCAGTGATCAGTGTCTCCATGCAGACGGTCCACATTGGTTTGAAAATGACTCACAATTGTCCCTCAAGGGCGGCAGGGTCATATTCTAGCAGAACTCTAAAGGCCATCAGAAAAAAATCAAGGCTGATCTTTGTTTCTTTTTCTAAACTACACTGCTTGTGAATGGTTACAGGAAAAAAATTGGCATTTGTTAGCATCCTAATGAATCATAACCAAATACAATATCATAGTGCTAGACACCATGGAGACAAATAAAAAATAGATAGCAAGATTTAACATAGTAAATAATGCTGCTCTTGCTGACATTTCAGAAGAACATAAGAAAAAGATACTTCCAATGCAAGAACAAAAATATAAATTTGGTGCAAATACGCATAGGCTCTAGTCTCATGTACCTAAAGATTACCTGCTGTATTCATCATTCCTGTCAGCACCTTCTTCTGTTTCTCTTCCTACTACGAAGCTTCTGACGAATCCACAAAAGCTGAAAAGTTGTGCAAATGTGAGCCACATGAGGAGACAATCATAAAATAAATGTAGTTTATTTTTGTACAGAAGATTTTCTTCCCAATATGTAGACAGGTAGAAGGGAGCTGAGATCTATTTTGAGACCATGTTAAGATTACAGTCATTCATGATTTCTCTCACCTCTTCATAGTGTTGGCTGCAAGTTATACAGTTGCAAACAAAATATGTGGTACCAAGAAAGGACAGCCCATTTAAAAGAAAATTATACCTATGAAAAAAAAGAAGAGGACTGTTTGATTATTTGGCGGGAGAGGGCACATGAGGTATACAACCTGCTCAGAATAATACAAGTGTTTTTACATCCTTTATTACACATTTGAAGCGTTTTGAAGACATGCTTGTTAGGATTTAAATGTAGCATGTCCTCCAGAAGTCCCATGTGTTGAGAGGTGGGGCTTTGAGGAATGTGACTTGATCGTGGGAGTTCTGTACTGATGAATGCACCAGTCCGTTCATGAGGTCACAGCTAAATGTGCTGTTAGGAAGTGGGGTCTCTTTGGAAGAGGGGGCTCTCCTTTGCAGGGCATTTCCCCTTCTCAGCTCCTCCCTTCTTTCTCTGCTTCCTTACTGCAATGAGGTGAACAGATTTGCCCTGCAAGGCTCTTCCATCTTGTTTCTTCGTTGGAGCCATTTAACCATAGACTGAATTCCCTACACTGTGAGCCAAACTAAACCTCCCCATCTGTAAATTGTGGATGGCAGGTATTTTGTCCTAGCAGTGAGAAAACTAATACAATGCTCTTCAACATAGGTAATCCCATGAACATGGGTTAGCACCTTTTTTTTTTTTATTTTAAAGAAAATAGTACAAAAATTAAAAGAACAAAAGCAGAATACAAACAACACAAAGAAAGGACATTAGAAAGGATACCGGGTTTCAAACCAAATGATAGGGATTAAAAGTAATTGTTATATTACATATAGTTATCTTCAATGAAGTTGCTCGGATTACCAGATGTGAGAATAGAAGATTGATCAAGTCATTAAAGAGAATAAGAAAATAATAATTTAAAAGAACTTTAGAGACAATACATAGTGGCACTAGGCAGGACTGTAGGAATTCACCATTGGTTGTTATACTCCAAATTGTTGTTGTCACATAAGTTGCTCAGATTACCAGATATAAGCATGCAAAACCGGTCAAAATAGTAGGAAAAAAAAAACCTTTTAAACATTAACTGTTCCCAACAAACCATCAGACACCAACAGCACAGTTATATCATCCACCCATGCAAACTTGTTTTATAAAGGGTTGATAATAAATATTTTACTCTATTATCATAGCACAAAAGTGGCAATAAAACATATGGAAAGGGAAGGATGTGGCTGTATTCCAATAAAATGATATTTACAAAAACATATAGTGGGCCAGATTTGGCACATTGATAGTTGTCTGCCAACTCCAGCTATAGAACTGCATAAATCTATACTTCTCAAAACAGACAGTTATAGAAATCAGGAAAATAAACTAAAATACTGCATAAGGGAACTAAGAGAAAATTACTTGAAATAATATTCAGAGCATATGAGATATAGAACTTGGTGCGTGTTTGTGTAGTTAGCGTAGACAGAAGCAATTTCCATTTGACATGAGTTAATTTGAAAGGTTGGGTTTCTGCTTGTTCACATGTTCCATCAAGATGAGAAAATTCACAAATCTATCTGCCAACACTTTCTATCAGGTTCCACTTCTGCCTTGTACTGCATTGTAGGCTATTAAAACGAATGTCCAAAAGACAACGTTCAAGGTAATTAGCAGCATGGCTTGAACACAGACTTCCAAGTCACCAGCATCACAAACAGCAGCTCAACTCTTTCAGACCACGGGGCTGCCATTTATACGGGCATGAAAGCAAAGAGAAGATTGGCTCCTCATTAAGGCAGAAAATCTGGAAGGAAAAGGGAAGCCAGAAAAATAAAAGACTATGCAGAAACACTTAAAGATGAAAGCAAAAGTTGAGGCAAGAAAATAAAATAGAATTCATTATTTAAGTAGTGGTAGAGGAATACCAATAAAGAAAGAAGAAAATGTGCTTCATCACTGAACTTTTACAATTATGAGTCATAGAAGTCTCAACATCTTATCCATAATGAGCCAATAATCACCATCATTCCTCACACATGAGATTTAGATAGTTACGAATTCATAGAGGCAGTAAGTAATGCATAGTTTTTGGCCAAGGTGCAAAACTCTACCAGAGCCAAGAACAAGATGAGCAGAAGCAAAATGCTGCCCCAGGAAGGGCCAGAGACTAAAAGGCAGTCAGTCTCTTTCCTATCTTATAAAATTCCACCTAGCAGACTTTTCTATGGATTTAAAAAAAAAATTAGATTAAAATTTATCACACCATAAATTTGATCTTTCCTTTGTGTAAAGTTCTATGAGTTTTCCTACGTAAAGTGTCCTAGCCAATGCCATAGCCGCGATACAAGAAGTATATCACTTCCCAAAGCTCCACTGTGTTGTGCATTCATAGGGTCATCACCCACCCCTATCTCCTGGCAACCACGGATCTGTTCTCCATCACGACAGCTTGCCCTTGGAGGAAGTCAAAAAAGTAGAACCATGCCACATGTAATTCTTTGAAAATGACATCTCTCTCACACAGGTTACAACCTTAAAATTCACCCAGGTGTTTGCATATTTCATGTTTGTTTAATTCCGTTGCTTAATAATAAAGGATTGTAAACATCACTTTTTATCCATTGACATATTAGAGGATATCCAAGTTGTTTTCAGCTTTTGATGTCACAAAAAAGTTCTGAGCATTTGTGTTCAGGTTTTGTGAGAACATATACTTTTATTACTCTACAGTGAATACAGAGAAATGGTATTATTGTGTCTTATGGTGAATGCATATTTAACAAATTCAATTTCTAGTCTCTCCTCCACTGTGTGGATTTTCTAATTATTGTAGTTATTGTTTTCCTACATTAGTGATTAACTCACACCTGGGGGAACTACATTGAGCAAGTTTTTATGCTCCCTAAGTCTGTTTCCTAATGTTAAAAATGAAGGTAACAGTGGTTCTGATGTCATGATGATTCAGGAGATCTAAATGAGACAACATTGCTAAAGCACCATCTGCACTAGTGGCCCATTGCCTGGGTGAACCTACTCCCAGGAAAATGTAGCAAAGTCTGTATTTCTTTTAGGGGGACCAATACAAACATCAAGTGTGTAGAGATCAAGGATGAAGTAAACACCCTACTGTGAGCAGTACAGTTGCCTCCAAAAATGATATTCCCAGCCCTCAAATGTCAATGGCACCAAGGTCAGGAAGCTCTGGTCTACACATGGCAAACCATCAATAAATGCCTACCAGTATCTACAGCAGGATTATTAAAAGGTATATTTATTCCAACTCAGAATATAGTTAGTCAAATATTCTAGGCAAGTAGACCTTTCAAGAATATTGACTTTCAAAGAAGAGATAATTCTCTGTCATACTGAAGTAAAGAAAATGAGCATATGATCAAAATAAATCACTGATTCTTTTCTTAAAACTTTCTGAAAGCTTAACGTTCAATGATTCCCTGAAGCTGCTGTGGAAATTCCACCTGTAGCTAATTGCAGAGGACCACCTTGGCAACTCTCCTTGAAGGAGGAGCAATTGTCTCCATTTTGGCAGGGCCTGGCCCTATTTCTGTGTACTAATATGTGCAGAGCTGGCTAGGACTTTTCCTTACCCATTCAATTGGCTTTAAGCAATGCAAATCAGTGCAGCCGAGGTGCTGATGTGTACTCTTTGAAGCAAGGTGACAGGTCAGTGTTACCCTGTCCCCATAGCTCCCAAATAAATATGTGTGAGCCAAGGTGGGATGGACAGCCATACTCCATGCTATCTGCTGGAATCGAGCCTTGAAATAAGAGACTGTAACTTCCCAAGGCAGAAACGATTACACATCAGAGCTGAAGCACCAACCCCAAAACATCACATACTACCTCAGTTGTGTTATGCAGATTACTCTTTCTTCATATCCTTCTCTCTGCATATTACAGAGGTGATTTCAAGCCTCCTACCTAGCCCAGCTCACGGCACTCACATAGTTCCTGCCATTCTCACAGTCACCCTTGAGCCACTCCCTTCTTCACCAATTAATAAAAACCAGGGGCTGGGATGTGGCTCAATGCAAAGCTCTCATCTTGCCTGCACAAGGCTCTGAGTTCAATCCCCAGCACCACTAAATAAATAAACGAATAAACAAAATCCCAGTTCAGTCCAGGGTCAAGGCCTTTCTTTCATTCAGTTAGCCATCATTGTAGCCAGACTCAGGACCCCCTTGGCTTCCCGCCATTTGGGATATATTATTATATCTTTACTTATGCCATGGTTGCACTGGGAGTTGTAGATGGGAATTATCTCGAATTCCAATAACTTCTCCACGGGATTACAAAGAAAAATTTCCCGGACCACAGTGAGGATCGAGAAGGGCTCTCCATACCTAATGTTGCAATATAGTCATCAACATCATTGCAAAGAATAACAAAAAGCAAATGTTTCCATGTTTTCCACCACAGTTTTTTAAAGAAAAATCTTAAAATGCACTGGAAAAGAATCATCTATGTGTGCATTGGTCAGCCATTCAGATTCGTTCTGCCAAGACAGACTTTATTTAGGAGTAGCAAAGTGTGCTGTAGGTCTAACAAAGACACAGATAGCTTGTTGAAAGTAAGGTACCATGGCCTAAAGCACAAATTCAATGTGTTTCTTCCCCTCAGATTCTCCTCCGTGCTTATTCTCTGGATGAACAGATAGAAGTGAAAGACAACACCATGTAAGTTCATCCAGCTTGAGTACCATGTCGTGACTGTCATGAACACTGTAACTCCTACCCTCTCAGCCCTAGGTCTGTTCATCCGCAAAGAGACCCAGCGTGACCACAAAGACTAGCTTCAGGTTCAATGCCGTCTGGGGGAGCTGTCCGTCACTTGTAGGAAACTGCTGAGAAGAGGCTACAGAGAGGCTTAGAGTTGCAGCTCTCCTTGCCCTACAAGTCCCAGACTTAGAACATCAGTGCATCTCTGGGTTTAGTCCACCTAGATTTCCACGGCTGAGGCCAGCGAAGGGCTGGAATGTGCAGGGAAGAGCAAACACCCAGCTTATTTGTCATTCAATTTTTATTTATTTTTTTACTTTAAAAATTGAAAAAACTAACACAACAACAATATAGACAAAATCAAAACAACACAAAAACAACAAAAACTACATGTGACCTCAAAACAAAATGATAGGAATTAACAACGCTTGATATATTACATACTGTTTTCTTCAGTGAAGGTGCTCAGTCCACCAGACATAAGAATGTAAGATGGATCAAACAATCAAAGACAGTAACAAGTAATAAAAACAAACATTGGAAATGATGCAGAGCACTTAAAATTTATTCAGACTACAAAAAAACAAACCTTCAAAGAACGGTAACCTGACCCAATTTGCATGCTTTGGTTTGTGTTGTTTTGTTTCTTCATCCTTTTTGTCTGGTTGTTTGCAACAGCTGTTAGGATACTTCACAAACCATTCGACTCACTTAAAGTGTGAAATTTAATCATGGTTAGTGCATCCCAACGTGTGGCCGTCCCCATAATCATTTTTCTCAGTTCATTTTCTTTATTAGTCCACGCTTGCAGTACCCGACCTTTACATTCCTTGTGTGGAATGGGAACACATACATGACCCATCTTACTGCCTTTCTGCGTCCCTTCCGCTCTCCTCCTTCCTTCTCTTGGACGGAAAGGCCTGTCTCCCTACTTCCTACTATCTGTCTTGCATTTTTCTTCTTACTTCTGTTTTGGGTAGGCCTTCATTATCATCTTCCAAAGAAACTCCCGTCTGTCCTAACACACCTACCCCTCATTAAGCTACAAATAGCCCAAACCAAATGTCACAAATCAGTCAAACGCTCCTCCTTATCCATTTTCCTTCTTACAGTTATTCATTCTCTCTCCGTCTTTGTCTGTCTGTCTGTCTCTGTCTCTGACTCTGTCTGTCTCCGTCTTTGTCTCTCTCGATCTCTGTCTGTCTTTTTCTCTCTGTCTCCTCTCTTTCTTAGCTTGCTGACTGGCAAAATTGACTACAAGGTCAGATTTAGCAGAGGAGAGGACTCATCAAAGTCTGTGGGTCTGAAAAAAATACTATCATCCAGAAATTTAATATTATGACATAATACTTTAAAAATTAAAGTAGAAGGGGAAAATACCAGGGTTTATTACAGATGGGCTATACTCCCACAAGCCTGATTCGGTTCTTCTTCCCCAGTTCTTCCTTGTGATACGCCCACTTACAGAAGCACACTGGATCTTTTAATGTATCTCATGGCAATACTGTACATCTTGGTCACTGAGTTATACTGGTGCTCCTGTAAATTTTGCACTGTAGATAAGTGACTGATTCACCCTCTTCTTGGCCCTGATATTGCTTTCACTTTTTATTCACGCCTGCCCTTTCCCTTATGGATGAGTCTAAAACAGAAAATTATTGAAAGCCTAAGGAGGTCAGCCAAAAGGGAGTGAGAAAATTAGATGATCCACAGGCTGCATCACTAGCCAGGAGTCACTGAGGTGTTGACTATAAACATTTGGAAGGACTCAGCTCTTATACTCAATAACTAACCATGCATTCATATTAGCTCAATGCCCAGCAAGGGCACACACATGCCTATTGCACCGTATACTTACGTGTTACCTTGAAATGAAGGTAGAGATGATACAATGTCCTAATGCAAATTTATTTCACTACTAAAAATTGTGGAAGAACATAACAAGCTTCATAATCTTGATAGGGCTCTGCAATTGAGACATTTGATAAATTTACATAATTCAGAAAGGAAAAGGTTAAGAAATAAAATATATTCAGGAAGAAATAGTGAAATGGGCCGAAGGAGCTATTGGTCATTGCTATAGATTGAAAAGATGTTGGTCAAAGGATATAAAAGTCCCGTTAGACAGGAGGAATAAATTCCAGAGATCTATTATACAACACAGTGACTATAGATAGTAACAATGTATTATATTCTTTTTATTAAGTTTATTGGTACAATTTAGATATACATACTGATCACCTTCATCATAAGGAATCTGTACCTGTTCATGATATATCTTGATTTCTCTTTCTTTCCCATTCCCCTCCTCTCCCTTCAACCCCTCTTTCCCTCCTTATTAACACAATGGAGTACTACTCAGGCATAAAGAAGGATAAACTTGAGATATTTATAGTTAAAGGGATGGGCCTTGAGACCGTACACTTAAGTGAAATAGATTGGACACACATGTGCAAATATTACATTGTCTCTCTGGTGTGAGAAACTGAAAGTGTAACTAAGAACCAAACTGTATACTAGATATTGTGAAGTAGGAAGAAATTGTTCAAAGGAAAGGGGAACTTGTGGGGGTGGGGGAGAAAGGAAGGAAGGGAGAAGAAAAGGGGTGGCAGATGAGGAAATAGGGATGAAGTGGAAATAAGGTACTATATTCTTTTTTAAAGAGAAAAGAAAGCAAAACAATAACTTGGGTACTCCAGAAGTAAGACGTCAGTGTAGACTGATAACATTTGGTGACAGTTCCAGTATGCTCATTTTTCAGATTTGTAAAGGTTAGGGTTAGGGTTAGGGTTGGGGTTAGGGTTAGGGTTAGGGTTAGGGTTGGGGTTAGGGTTAGGGTTAGGGTTAGGGTTGGAGTTGAGGTTGGGGTTAGGGTTAGGGTTAGGGTTCGCATTAAGGTTAGCATTAGGGTTAGGGCTCTGTGATAAAGAACAGAGTTTTCATGATAAATCATGGGACATTTTCCTCTTCATAAAAAATTGACTTTTTAAATATGGTGGTAAATCTGCAACAGATTTTTGAGAATGGGAAAGAAATTGCTGAAAATGAAAGTGCAACTGGGATGTGGGAAAGGAGAAAAGAAGGAATAGAATATATATATATACATATATATGTATATATGTATATATATATATATATATGTATATATATATATACACACACACACAATATACCAAACATAATTATACTACTAATTTCTATTAGTTTATACTACTAATTTCTATTAGTTCATTGAAAAGATCGTTTTGTGCTTATATTGGTGCATTAATTTTGCATGCCAATATCTTTTAATCTGAGCAACTACTTTGAAGACAATATGCAATATATTAATCACTGTTAATTTTTTATTACCCTCTTTTGAAACTCTGTATCAATGTTTTTATTTCTTTTTTAACTTTCTTTAAAATAAATAAACATTGTAGTAAGACACATATACTGTTGTTTAAAATATAGACATGTTTCACATACTAATGTTTCTGTCAATGTTAAATCACATGTACAATGGTTTTCTCATATGGTTATACCCCCCAGTGGTGTTGTAACTGTCTTAGTTTGTGAACATGCACTTGGTGATATTCACACAATGACAAAGTCACTGAACAGTTTAGATCTTCACATGTATCCTTGTCATTAACTGATGCACATATATGTCAATTTAATGATTTCTAAGAAAAGAGTCCATTGGCTTAGTGACATTCACATTACTGTGCAACTGTTACCACTATTGGTTTCCAAACATTTTCCATGATCCTAATCTTCATTTCTTTCTCAAGAAAGGCTTTGTGACAGGCTCTGCATAACAGAAAACATGTTATGAAACACTTGACTTACTTTTAAGTGTCCAGTTGGGTGGCAGTGAATACATTCACAGCCATCACCATTGCCCAGGTCTGGAGGACCGTCATCTTCTCAATCTGAAACTCTGCCCCCACTCAACTCTAATATGCCCCTGTCACAGCTCCTGGCAGGCATCATTCTACTCTGTCTCTACACATTTGGCTACTGTAGGTCCCACATAAAAGGGGAAACTCACTATTTTGTGACTGGCTTATTACTGACCATGATGTCCTCAGGGTTCAGGCACGTGGTGGCAGGTGCCAGCCTTGCATCCTTTTTCAAGGCCGGATACTCTTGTGGGTGTACACATGGTTTATTTGTCCATTTATCTATTGAGTCATTTCTACCTTTCGACTATCATAAGTAATGCTGCTGTGGACATGGTCATAGAAGGAGCTGTTTAGGTCCCAGTTTTTGATACTTTCGTGTATTATTGCTTCGTATTATGGCAATTCTGTGCTTCACATTTTGAGGCTTTCCATGTATTCATCACTTTCTTCTCAATGATAAAACATAAAATGTAAAAATCCCTGCTCTATATGTCCATGGTAATGCAATTCTAGCAGATACTGAACCTACAAGAATTTCCAATGAAACTGTGAATCAGGGCTTTTTAAACATTAACAGCATCTGGGTAAAGAGGGGGTCATAGCCACGCCTTTGGTGCCTATCAGAGCTCAGACCTAAAGTAGTCCCCCAAAGCCTTGTGTTCAGATACAGGGCCTGGCTGGAGGAGGCGGGCCGCTAGGGGCGTGACCCGGAAGGGTGTGTTCTTGTCCCCAGTTCCTCCCTTCTCAGTCCCTCTGCTTTCTGGCCACTATGTTGTGAGCAATCTTCCTCTGCCGTGCCCTTCTGCCCTGAATTTCGGCTGTGGACCCAGCTGATCATGGGAAACTTAGCCAAAATGAACTTCTCCTCCTACAAGTGGTGGGTGTTGAGCTTTGTACCCTAGCAGTGGGAAAGCTGACTCTTATAGCTTGTATCTCGATGTCCCCTAAATGCCTCATGCACTCATAGGTGGCGGTTTTGGGGTGTGGCTGGATCTGGGGTGTGTGAACATGGATTAAGGATATGTGCTCAGTAAATTAGTTCATTGATTGGTTTAGCCTCGTTCTGGCTATGGATAATGGGAAGGCCCACTCTGGATGTGTATGGCACCAACCACTAGGCTTATAGCCTGGATGGAATACAAAGGGAAAGACAGAACTCAGGCTTGCTGCTTCCTGCCGGCTCTGCCATGGACTATTTCTCTCCCGTGATGCCCCTTTGCCACGTCACTCTGCGTTGGAGCCAGCTGACTATGCACTGAAACATCTGTGGATGGTGAGCTTAAATAAATCCTTCCTCTTTTACCTTGTGGGTGTTGAGTATTTTGTCCCAGCAATGAGAAAAATAACTAAAACACTGAAATAGTGCCTGACAGAGAAATACTGATTCCTTTTGCTACTATTAGAAATGCAGTAATGTAACAATCATTTTCCCTTTGCAATTAGTTGCAGAAGGATCTTGTTTAACTTTATTTCTTTTGGTGACAGACTGTTTTGCATTACTATATTTAGCGATATAATTGTATGAAAAAAATCCCTATTTTGAACGTGAAAACCCTGTGCCACCCACACATGAAGATGAGCTCAGGGAGAGATGAAACTCTGGTCATCTTTCCGTCCAGTTGCATTAAAGTAACCCAAATCAGACCTCAGTCCAGAGCTGCCTCTAAAATACTTTTCTGTTCCCCAATAAACCTAAAAGAAAAAATCACAGATAACTGCATGCTTACCACCTTGCAAGTTAGAAAGGAGTCCCTGGCATCTGGCAAGACAGGTATAGAATCTCCCAGGCCCTAATTCCTACTGGAAGGATCAGAGGAAAATGTCAGATTTTCATTGCTGTGTAGGGTCTCATGGAGGGTGAGATGAGTACACAGGGAGTTCAGAGTCTTCTAGTTCTTTGTGAAGACTGACCTGTGGATACCAGGGAATTTGGCACTGCTCTTGAAAACTCTGAAGTTCATCTTGTCACAGGGATCCCCACAATGGCAGGAACTTTTGGGGGGCTGACATGTCCAGCCAAATTTGGGTCGAGAAAAGAAAGATCTGTCTGTGGACCACATTATGCCTTGACAGCAAGGCCTGCTGACCCACAGAACACCAACCCTGCCACTTCCATGGTTCCAGCTTGGAATCAGATGCCTTCACAGAGAAAAAAGAACTGGAACCCCCTCCTACGGGGAACTTATGTTGATAGCATATGAACTCAACCTTGACTCACATGTTGGACTAAAACTTTTCCATTTGTTTGTGTAACTTTAGGGGCAAAATTGTTTCCAGTTTTAGATTTTTTTTTCAATGTTTTAAATTAGTCCATGTTTGCACTACATGGTTATATTCTTTGTGAGAAATTTGTTCATGTACATAACACATCAGAATTCGGTTTTCGTCCCCTCCCCTTCTCCCTCCGTCTCCTCATCTCCTTCCCTTTTGCAAAGACCTGACTCCCTTTTTGCTACGATCTATCTTTTATTTTTATCTTCACTGGGTTTCTCCTATAATAGACACCATGCATTGGTCAGTCTTGTGTGTCGGATACTGATTTCATTGAACACTATGTTCTCCAAGTGTACCCATTTTCCTATACATGACCTAAGTTCACCGCTCTTTCTGACAGAGTAGTACTCTAATGTGCGTAAAGACCACACTTTGTTTATCCGTTCACTTGTTGATGGACATACTGGGTTAACGCCATCATATCAGTGAGCCATGCATACCTATGTTTACAGCAGCACAATTCATAATAGCTAAATCTTGGAAGTGACCTAGAAAGACTTTTTTTAAAAAGCGAACATTTTAAAGCAATCCATGATGGATGGAAGATTGTTCTGTAACAGCCACACAGGAGAAATAGTCTTTAGACATATGATGTAATGATTCTCAATTTTAGGGCTCCCAAATGCACCTGCCGTGTGCCAGTTAGAAATGCAACTCTCAATTTATCCCACTACACTGTGCACATCTGTTCTATGAGGACTGCCCCATGGAGGAGGGAAATCATAGACAGCAGCTCTGTATCTCTTGGAGTATTTAGTTAGAACCATGAGCTCCTCTCTGACTTGTCTACTGGTCATGTTCCCCTCTCTCTGCTGCACTAAGCAGAATTCTGAAGTTCTGGACCATTGCCACACTGCAGATCTCCCACTGATGACCAGAGCTACAGAAGCAAGTTATGCAGAGTTCTCACCTGCGTGCGGTGCTTGTCTTGGCTTATCCCATGCCCTCTTTTAGGGTCAGTCTCTGTGTGTTTTGTGCATTCTAACTGAGCGCCTCTTCTCAACAGTTCCACCAAGTTATGCTCTCATTTCAGCGCATGATTTTGCTGCACAATCAACATTCCTCAGGGACTGCAGAGAGACTCGGTGGCAGCGGCGGAGAGGGGAGAGGGTGACAGGCGGGGGGGGGGCGCTCCTCTAGCAAGATGTCAATTACAAGGGGGTATTGTCAGGAGAAGAACTGGCTTGAAAACCGGCCCACTTACAGACCTAGTTCTGAGCTAGAAAAGACCAGGCATGTCCTTCCACAGCTGTTGAGTTATACCCTGTTTCACACTGCCTCTGTAAGTGTCTTCTCCACCCAGTTATCAGATTTTATGTCTTCAAAGGGCATCCCTTTTAGTTCAGCCTTTGATTTTTAGAAAATTAGGCCCTCTTTTCTATTAGCCTGCAAAGCAGTTAGTTGCTTTTGTATAAACACTGCAAGTAATGATATTCAATAACAATTAATTTCCTGATGATATCCTATTTTTTTGTGGTCCAATAAGCTTGATTACTACTGATTACCTTAATTATACCATCTCTCAGGTTCACCAGGCGTTCCTTTTCCTGTCTTCCAGAGAAACTTACAGAAAAATATAAAATTTCTTACTGCTATCTGAAAGCGGTCTGTGTTTCTAGTATAGAATTGGAAAGATTTTAAGTAGGGAGGATGTGATATTTCCCCAGTTTTCAGTTTGGTCTCTCATTCAGCAATCCTGAACTGCTGCATGGCTCTCTCTAACGACTCTGCAGCTGGCTATAAGCTGCCTGTGGCTCTTGCGGTCTTTGCATTTTCACTGGCACCTTTCTCTCTGAGGAAACTAAGATCAGCCATTGCCATGTTGGGAGGGACTTCCAATACGGGGAGGAGGAGGAAGTCACACCCCACTCCCGGCCTCCTTTCCTCGCTCTGCCTGACCCATCCAAAAACCCAGCCATCTTCCTCTTCTCCCTAAGTAACCAGCCCACTATTTCCTCTGGGTTTTTGATACACACCAACATGTAGTTTTATCCCATTTTTTTCCTACCTGATGTCTGGACTTCCAAACAATATAGCAGAAGGCACAGTCTTTTGTCAAACATTCTTCCTGGTGGGACTGAGCATCTAGTAGCTTTGCCCTTAAGTTGAGACAATCATTGTTGTTTTATTTACATTCAAAAGCACAATAAATTTCCAGACTGTGAATATCTCAAGAGCAAGAAAAATATGTTGCTCATCTGTCCTAAATATCTTTGGATTCTCAAATGTTTGTTGGATAAAGCAATTGATGTTTCTTTCTAAAGCAGAGTCCGTCTACTCCTCTGGGAAATATTGGATGAGAACCAACTGTGTTTCACGCACTGGGATATCAGTACAAACCATACAAACTAGTTACATGCTTGCTTGGAGTTTAAATTTTCATAGAGCAAACAGGTGAAATGAGATGAAGGAAGGAAGGAAGGAAGGAAGGAAGGAAGGAAGGAAGAGAAAAAGGTGGTTTCATATGGTGATGGATGCTATGAAAAAAACATAACAGAGCAGTGATAGAAAAGGGAGATATACTGGTCAGCTTTTTGTTATTAACAGAATATCTGATGCAACTTAAACGAGGCACATTTTATTTTGGTGAATGATTTCAGGAATTTTGGTTCATGGTTGACTCCAAGGCAGAGACACTAAGGTAGGAAGGTGTGGTAGGGAAAATTTCTCAACTCATGGTGACTGGGAAACACAGTAAATTGAAAAAAGCCAGAGAGGAAGGGGTCATGGACCAGATAAAGTCCCCCAAGGCAGCGCCACCATGATGTACATCCTTCAACTAGTGCCCCCCTCTTAATATTCCATTCCACTATAAATTCATCAATAGGTGAACACAATGATAAAGAGAAAGAAAGAACTGGGGTAGGTGAAAGGAGAAAAGAAGGAAGGGAAAAGAATATATATATATATATATATATATATATATATATGATAGATAACATACTACCGACTTGTCTTCATTGAAAAAAATGGTTTGTGCTTACATTGTTTGACCAATTATGCATGCCTAAATCTTATAATGGGAGGAACTACTTTGAAGATAACAATACATAATATATTAGCCATTGCTAATCTCCTATTATCTTGTTTTGAAATCGTGTATTATTGGTATTTTTCTCTTTAAAAAAAAATCCAATCACCTCTCCAGAAGACTTTTAACCCAGTCAAGTTGAAAGTCAAGACTGAGTGACACCACCAAACAGACAAAAGATCGGGGACAGATTACTCTAAGGAAATGCCACTTGACCTGAGACAACCACACTTATCCTAGACCTGGACCTTCCAAGGTAAAGATGCAAGCAAACTAAGTAAGTGAAGATGGAAATGAGACATGATTTCACACACATCAGGTTGGCCAAAAATGACATGCGTGATAAAACTAAGAATGTAAAAGAATGGGAGCCCACTTATATGACCGGTAGGAGAGAGAACTGGTACAACCTCTTTGCAGGCAATTTTACAAAATCTATTAGATTCCCAGTGAGTGTAATTTGCAACTGAGCAGTTCTACTTCTAGAGAAATTCCTCTGTGTGGCCATACAGGAGGAAACATGGAGATGATTACCAATGCATTGCTCATTATAGCAAACAACCAGTCAAACAAACAAAAACCTAAGATCCAGCACTTAGGAATAGATAATGATATGTTCATAAAATGGAGTATCACATGGCAATTAAAATAAACTGCTTGGGCTGGGGATATAGCTCAGTGGAATAAGCACTTGCCTGGCAAGTGCAGGGTCCTGAGTTCGATCCGCAGTACCGCAAAAATAAAATAAAATAAAATAAAATAAAATAAAATAAAATAAACTGCTCGTATAAACAGGGGTAAACTGGAAAAGGCTATGTTGAATGGTGTCTTGGTTATTTTTCTTGTTGCTGATACAAAATATTCAATACCCAAAGTTAAAAGAAAGGTTTATTTCAACTCACAATTGCTAGAGATTTCAGTCCACAGTTGGTTAACTCCAAGAGAGGGTGGCATATCAGAGAGGCATCACAGAGAAGAAATAGTCCATGGTAAAGCAGGCAGGAGGCAGCAACAGCAAGCCTGCTGTGCTGGTTTGAGGGGTATTGCAGGGAGAAACAATATAATACAGGACACATATTTTACAAGATTATTTATAATAGTCAACCAAAGAATGATATACAAAAAAGTGCAGGAAATCTGTCCACACACTAGCTGAGGGCCTGGATCCCATGGAAATGTCCTTCATGAGTCCAGCTGAAGACCTAGAGCTCATTACAATGCCTCCCAAATGTCCAACTGGGGACCAAAAGCCCACAACAATATCTCATGGAGGCCTGTTTCATGGATCTGTGCTGGGAAGTCTGTGCCAGCAGGATGAAGCATCCCTAGCAAGCTGAGGGATATACCCTGGAGCCAGGAAGAGATGTTCAAAGCAAGAGCCAGAGCTGCCCTGAAAAGGACCACAGCCATCCTTAGCAATGGTGAGGTCCCAAGCTCCTCTGATGATGAGGATAGCTAAGCTCCCATCAGAAAAACCAATATGACAAGCTCTCAAAGAGACTGAGTAGTGTACCCTCTTCCCCTCTGGAGCCAGGAAGCGACGCTCAGAGTGGACCAGAGCTCCCCCAAAGTGAACCGAACCCTTTCTCATTGCCAGTAAGGTCCAAAGCTCCTCGGATGAAAAAAGCCGAGTTCATCAGGAAAGCCAGCATGACAAGCTCCTCCTACAAAACCAACAGCTCCTTACAGCTTCTACCAGCTCCCGACAGTCTTTACTCATCTCCTAACAGCCTCACTTCTTCAGTTATGTCCCTTATGCTGTGGGCAACAATCCCCAGGTGGGCCTCCTACACCCAGCACCATGATTGCTCAGTTTAGCTGGGGGCTATAAATTGACCACCAGTTGTTAATCCACTATACCTGCCTTCTCTCTCCCTTTACAATCCACCCAGGCTTTGGCTGGTGCCTCCCATACCCAGATTGGGCCTTCCATTACCCACACCCAGAACTACACTAAACCAATTTATTTATCACACTCCTTAATCCCAGTATCACACACCCTAGATCCAGTCACTGCTGTAAAGCACCACCTGTGACCACATGAAGCTTTGTTGGGACATCTAAATACAAGCCATAACAAATGGGAAAGAAAAGCAAGTTGTGAAATCTTTGTTAAAATAAATCATTTGCATGCCTTTAAAATTTACAAAAACGCATACATAGCACACGTCCAAGAAAATTTGTTAAATGGCATTGACAAGCTCTCAGAGGGGAGAAGAAACGATGGTTGTAGAATTATATTTCTAATATTGTGTTTCTTTTAAAATGTTCTCAAGCAATTGTGACAAAATATCAGAGTGTGTTAAAGCTCTTTGTGTGTAACTTTAAGGTACTTTTTTATATATGAGAGTCCATTCAAAATCCTCTCAGTAATAATAATTTAGGACTGAAAGGATTTTGGAGCAACTAAGGTAGTGATCACTATTCCTTATTATTTGGGAACTTTGATTGTTAAAAATCACGCTGTTATCATTCGGGTTGCCAAAGGAGTGATGTAAATTTTCAAAATTAATAATGCTCACATATCGCTAAGAATTTCTTGTTCTTCCTGGAGAATTATAAAAACACCCAGCTCTAACGAAGTAATCTTATGTTCAGGTTCAAAACATGATGTACAGCTGAGGATATAGCTCAGAGGTACTGCACCTGCCTGGCAAGCACAAGGTCCTTAGTTCAATTCCCAGCATCAACCCCCCAAATAAACCATGATGAGTATTCTATTTGATCTGAGGATGCATTTCCTACTGTTTTATCTTAGACCATATTATTAACTGTAGTTGTTATTCATTATTTGAAGTGCCACAGAAATTTCTTGATAGAATGTATGTTACAGTCTGGATAAAAGAAAAACATTAAAAATAAAATTGAAAACACAGACCTGGGTTGTCTTTTAAGATCTAGTTTAAATATTATGCAAGGGCACTGGTGGACATAAGCAAAGTATTATTACTACAGAGGCAAAGAAAATCTTTTTCTTTCTCTTTACCGATTGATCCTAAAGCTATAAAGACAATAATGCTAACTTTCAAAGTGGGTGAAATAAAAACAGGGGTGGATACTAACAATGGGAGATAAAGAACATCAACAGTTGCTAATTATTTTTTCCCAAACATATCATTAGTAGAAACAACATTTCTAATAGCAAGAGATTTCTGTTTACATCCACTGGTACAAGACACACAAATATTCACTACTAATTCTACATTTAAAATTTTGCAGAGTGCTTCATTTGGGGGATAGTCAGCAATCTACCAACTCAAGATAAATGACAATCAGGCATGAAGCTTTCTGTATTTGTAACCTCTGCCTCTCTCTTACTCTCTGTCTTTGAAATCTTCTAAGCGACCATCTGTACAACACAATATAGTATTGACTTGAAGGACAACTTTCTGCTTCAAGTATCTGTCACAATTAAAAAGAAAGAAAACATAAAACATAAAAGCAAACACTTCCAAAAACAAATTTCTTAAGAGGAAAGGTAGCCATTAACCTCATGATGCAGAGTTCCAAAGAGTCAGGGAGGCGGAGTGTGTAAATGAGCATAAAAATACACTGCTGAAAAGTTTTCTTCTCAGCTGCCTCCCAGTGAGAATTTCTATTGTTCTGTTGGGCAATAAATGCTAACAGACTCACTGTTGCTTAACTCTATAGCAAGCACACTAGAACACTGGGTAAGAAGGCTTTATCCAATTGAATAAGTTAACTCTTTTGGAACCACAATTGTTACTGCTAAGTATACCCAACATAGTTGTCTTAACCCATCCCAGGGTGAGTCTCTGAGGTGTTTGTACAATGAAATATGTGAACCAAGAGTTGCTTTATTGAGCTTCTTAAGGAATTGTGGTGCATTGACAACTGGTGGTCAACTTGCAGCACCCAGCTGAACTGAATCAGTGTAGTGTTGGGTGTGGAAGGCCAACAACATGAAAACGACAGCTGGAGAGGTGCTGTTAGGGGGCTGTTGGTTCTACTGGAGAAGCTTGTCATACTGGCTTTTCCAATATGAACTTGGCTGTTCTCACTGTCAAAGGAGTTTAGGACCTTGGCGCTGAGAATGGCTGTGGTTTACTTTGGGGGAGCTCTGGTCCTCACTTTAAGCATCACTTCCTGGCTCCAGAGGGAAAGATGGTGCACCGTGCAGCATCCTGGAGAAGCTTGTCACGCTAGGTTTCCTGACACGGACTCGGCTTTTCCCATCGTCAGAGAAGTTCAAGGCTTCACTGTCGCTGAGGATGGCTATGTACCTTTCAGAGAAGCTCCAGTTCTTGCTTTGAGCATCACTTCCTGGCTCCAATACAGAACCCTCAGCCTGCTAGCACAGCTCCTTCATCCAACTGGCACAGACTTCCTAGCTTCCACCACTGACCTTTGGGCTTCCCAGTGCAGATTTCTGAAACAGACTTTAATGAGATATTGTCATGGGCTCTTGGTCTCCAGTTGGACTTATGGGAGGCATTGTTATGGGCTCTAGGTTTTGAGCTGGACTCATGAAGGAGATCGCCATGAGATCTGGGCCCTCAGTTGGATTCTTTGGGGTTTTAGTGTGTGGACAGATTTCTCGCACTCTCTTTGTATAGGAATCTTTGGGTGATGACTATAAAACGATCTTATAAATTATGTGTCCTGTATTGTATTGTTTTCCTTACAAACCCTGACTATAGCAGAAATCCTCAGATTGTTAACTCATTGATTCAATATGTTTAAAATCAGATAAGTGTCCTATGGAGCTTATTATATTATTATTCCTCCAAGCTCTGACATGGAGGAAAGAAAATTGTACTATATGAGGGTCCCACCTTGATTTCCTAGTTTGCAATCAGAACATTTCTTCTCCATACACCATCAGAGGAGATAATATATTGCCCAACATGCATGTAAAATCAAATCCAGAGACTGCTAGCAGTCATCTTTCCTTCTCCTATGCATGCCTTTGGCATATATGTGTTGGCCACAGAGCTGCTTCAGGGTTGGTAGGGTAAACAAAGTCTGAGCTGCTACTGGCAAAAACAAAGATGCTCACTAAAGAGAAGAAGCAAATGGTATGAGGAAAAGGACACAGAGAGTGCTGAGCAGCAGAGATGCTTTATACAGGTTGAGTAGGAAATGCAGAGAGGGAAGCTAAATCAAAGCAGTGGGCCCAAGGATGTGGAGACATTGGGGTCAATGACCCTGTAGAGGTGGGGACAATATATATTGGTAGAGGTGGAGGCAGTGGGAGAATGTTCTAGAAATAATGGTGGGAGTGGGAGGAGAATGCCCCTGACTAAGCCACAGGTGAAGGCTCTAAAATGAGTGAGTGCTGGAGGTATCTAAGTAGCAGTAAGTTGTCCATATGGCTGGGATGGAGAAATGATGGGGACTCCTAGACAATATCAGAGAAGAAGCAGAGTCAACCATGGAAAAACTTCCAGATCATTGTAAAAACATTCACCATCACTCTGCTGGAAGTGAGAGCAAATCCAGAGACTGCTATCAGTCTAGGAACACCACATTTAGAGGAAAGGGTGGCCATGTACTAACTTGTGTTTTGAAAGTACTCTGCACGGAAAAGGAAAAAGATGATCTATACAAGGAAGCAACTCAGCAGGCACCACTTTGGCCAAGTAATCAGCATCATTATTACTGATGGCCAACCAGGTACCTTTGGTTTGGTGTCATGGGACGAGCACCTCACCTCAATCGCATTCTTTCTCAAACCCCAAATCCCTGGTCTAATTGTGAGAAAATGTAAGATAAACTCCAAGTGAGGCACTTTCTACAAAATATCTCATAAGAAGTTCTCAAAATTCTGGAGGTCACAGAAGGAGAGGCAGAAGAAGAAATTATCACAGATCAGAGAAGAAAAAGAGGTACAATGATGAGTCAGTGCAATGTAGGGTCTTGAAATGGATCCCAGGACAAAGAAAAGAGATAAGTGGAAAAATTTGGGAAAACCATATTCATTCTCTAATATAGTTAATGGTATTTTGCCAACGTTAATTTCTTAGTTTTGACAAATGTGCTGTATCTAGATCCATTTGTGCTTCTGTAACAAAATACCACAGGCTACACAGTTTATGAAGAACAGAAATAGTTCTCACAGTTCTGGAGGCTATGAAGTCCAAAGATCAAGGCTCTTATAAGTTCAGTATCTGGGGAGGGTCTGGCTTTTGTTTTCAAGATGGCACCTTGAGCATCACATGGTCCACAGAAAAGGGATACTGCGCCCTTGTATGGCTAACTCTCCCCATTAAGCCCTTTTCTAAGGTCATCTAACCTTAATTATGAGGGTGGAGCCATTGTGATTCAGTCAGCTACTGAAGGCTCTGCCTTTCAATGCTATTGTTTGGGGAAAGAACTTTAATATGAATTTGAAAGAAGCAGAAACATTCAAACCACTGCACTCTGTACCGTGAAAGATGTTGACATTAGAGAAATCTGGAGAAAGATATATGGAAATTCTAATGCCCTTGCAATTTTTCTAACTCTAAGAGTTTTTGTTAAAATATTATGGACATTTCACAGAGAAATATACGACAGTCAAAGGATTAGTTAGATGTGAGAAATGACAGAGACAGGTTAGGAGTAAGGAAGTGGAAATTATAACACACAGGATGATTTGGGACAGATTCTTGAGGAAGAAGCCCTGGCATTTGCTGGTGGGCTGGATATGAGTAATAAAACCAAAGAGAGATAGTTTAAAGTGTAGAGGTCTTGAACACAGGAACCAGGGAGGCACTGGGGAGTAAGGTGGGCCAGAATGGCCACAGAGCCAGACTGAAGGAGATGCCAAAGTTTCATTTTGGCCCTGTGCAGTAAGAGATGCCTATCGGATGTCTGAGAGGAGACATGAAGGGAGACATCAGAGTATACTTGTCTAGAGCTCAGGAGATAAATCAGGCTTGAGAAGCAGGTTTATAATTCCTCATGAAAGTGGAAGAAACAGCCTGAGTAAGTGGGTGGATGTATGAGGGAAGAAGGAAGTGCATAGATGGATGGGGAAGAAGGACGTGGGTGGATATATGAGGAAGAAGGATGTTGGTGGACTTATGGGGAAAGAAGGAAATGGGTATGAGGGAAGAAGGAAGTGGGTGGATTTATGGGGAAGAAGGACGGGGGGTGGATGTGTGGGGAAGGAAGTGGGTGGGTGTATGAGTGAAGAAGGAAGTGGGTGGATGGATGGGGAAGAATGACATGGGTAGATGTATGAGTGAAGAAGGAAGTGGGTTGATGGATGGGGAAGAAGGAAGTGGGTGGATGGATGGGGAAGAAGGAACTGGTAGATAGATCGTAGATAGATCACAGATAGATGATAGAGACAGAGATAGATATATTCATATATATGTGAATAATCTGGTATTATGTGTGGTTTCAGGTACCCTTACAGGTCTTGGAGCATGCTTTCTACAGATAAATCCACTGTGTATCTTACACTGCATATTATCTTTCCTTGAAATGAGGTTTCTTTCTATGAACCTTAAAAATTCTGAGATTTTTACATCGGCAGCTACATCTGATTTATGACCTGTTTGCACAGCAAAGCACAAGCAACAAAGGGGATATTTTTCCATGGCAAAGGGCTTATACTGTAAAGTATTACCACTGAAATAACAGTGGGGAATGATACTTAGAAGAGACTCTTTTGGCTCAAGAAAATAATAAACAGAATAAATCAAACCTACTCCTAAAGGCAACTTTCACAAGGATTTAATATAATCAATGAGGTCTTTTTTTTTTTTTTTTTTGCTTATCCTTAGCAAAGCATTCTGGAGTCCTGTTGAGTGAACTCTGTATAAATAGTTTAGATCGGACAACTAAAAGTCATAGTCCTCCGTGTGCTCCTCTTTCTGGGAAACTGTAAGTCCAATTAAATCCATGGGTGTAGGATGCAATGCTTTAAGTGAGTCTTTTTCAAATTGTGAAATATTACAGAAACAAGATTATTTCACTTAGACTTTCTTCCGCTCATAAGCTTACTCACTATTTCATAAGCTATTTATGCAAACTTACTGGAGTAGAGAGCATACCACATAAACTTCTCAAAAGTCCATCATATCTCCTTTCTGTCTGGTACCATTTCATTCTCAATGGTGAGGCATGAATTCCAGGGGAAGTTGCAAAAAGGAATTCAACTCTTACTGTTTTATAGGAAATTGTAAAAAGTAAATCTGGGCTTAGGACAGAATTTTTTCCAGAGGACCATGCAAAGGACAGAGGAAGTTGCAGGAAGGGAAGATGAAGGGTTGCAATACAGCTAACATGTGTGGTCACGACATCTCAAGAGTTTGGCATAGGGGCTGGGGATATAGCTCAGTGGAATAAGCGCCTGCCTAGCAGCCACAGGGTCGTGAGTTCAATCCCCAGTACCGCCAAAAGAAAAGAGTTTGGCATAAAGGAATCTTCTTTTCTACAGTGAAGTCAACATGGCCAGAAAGGACTCAGCGTTGGGGAGGTGGATGAAGAGTGATATTAGGGACTGCAGATAATTTCCCCCACAGGGCTGTCGGTGGACCGCAGCTGGGCATTGGCCAAAGTTCAGAAGGGAAGGTATAAAGTCAAAGTTTGAGTCCCAAGTTTGATCAGTCTCTTATAAGCAAACAGTGGAGATATGGAAGATGTGGATGTGACCTTGTGTAGGTAGACAAAGTAGTATCAGTATGTCTTATCCAGGTCACACAGGGAAGGGTAGTTCTTTACTGTCAGCTGTTTTCCAGAACACAATGGTGGTGGTTGAGAGGCAGTATCTTAATGTTCACTGGTTTCCAAGGAACTAGGGTTTTGGTAACATCTAAAAATGTCAGTGTCTGTGAAGGACAATGCAAATGCATGCCATCAAAGGATATACAAGCCTCTCAGAGGAAGCACGTCAGTGTTCTAAGCAACCAGGAAAAATTATACAAATCGATCCCCAAATCCAGCACAGTGGTGCATACTTTTGAATTCAGCACTCATGAAAATAACAAGTTTGAGCCCATCCTGGGCAACTTAGCAACTTAGTGAGAACCTGTCTTAGATTTTAAAAGGGCTCCAGATGTAGCTCAGTGTGAAGGCCCTGGGTTCAATCTCTGCTTATATTGTTAGATCAATTTTATATACCTACATCTAGTAATCTGAGCAGCTACTTGGAAGGTAACAATACACAATGTAATTGCTAGGACATTATTGATAGGACATTGTTATGTCCTATCACCTTGTTTTGAAACTCTGTATCATGTCCATTGGTTTTTTATTCCCTTTAAAATAAATACAGAAAAAGAAGAAAAAAGATTCCAGAAAACACACAAGTGGCTCTAAAGACATTCTGCAATTGCTTAATATCAAATATTTGCTACTTTAAAGGATTAGAAAGCCTAGGAATGTCACTAACTGTGTGAGGGACAATGAAAATGCAAATGCCATCCTGCCATTTAGAGCTTCCTGGACATTAAAATGTGTAAGGAGCCATTTGGCCTTTCTTTTCTTAATTTTTTTTATTTTAAAAAATAAAAGAAGGAAAGCATATTAACAAACAGACATGCATTTACAAAATAGCATAAGAACAATAGAAGTAATACTAAATTACAGACAAAGTGGTAGGAAATTAACTACAGTTGTTGTGTTGCATATTGATATCTTCAAAGTGGTTTCTCAAGGAAACAAATAGAGACACGCAAACTTCATCAAATAATTAATCAATAACTGATCCCATTTGGCGATTCGTGGTAGTAGGCTCATTTTATTTCACGCTTGTTTTTGCTGTTGTTGTTTGTTTGTTTGGAGGACAGAGTGCTCACCAAGTTGCCCAGGTTGGTCTTGAACTTGCAATCCTCCTACCTCCGCCTCAAGATGCTCATGATTGTTAAAAATGGAATTGACCCTCTGTATCCACAGGTCCTGCATCTACTCATTCAACCAACAGCAACTCAAAAATATTTGAAAAAAATATTACATCCACATTGACTGTGTACAGGCTTATTGTCTCGTCCTCATTTCCTAGACAATACAATATAGCAACTATTTATGTGGCATCCACACAGGTATTATAAATCACCTAGAGTTGGTTTAAAGGAAGATTGCATAGGTTACATGCAAATAATATGCTGTCTGTTTCCTGTATGGGACATGAGAATCCTCAGATTATGGTGTCCGCATGGGGACCTGGAGCCAAACGTCCATGGACACTGCAGGGTGACTTTAACAGTTGCCTTTGACAAAGTTAATGCTTCTGGCAGGGACACCAGGCTAGGAACCGATCAGAAATTAGCAGGAGTCAAATATGTAGGAATGAAGTTATGGAGGGCAAGAATGCAAAAGCAGCAAAGAGAAGTTTCCTCTTTGCAATTTTTCGCAGAAGTGCCCTTGAAAGTAAGGAGAATCCACCTTTGGATCTTGTTCATTCTAATGATGGAGCTGGCAAAGCGGCATTTGTTTTGATTTGGCTGAGGGAAAGTGCCTTGCCCTGTGCAGAGCCCATCAGTCCCCGAAGTGCTGTCCTCTGAATAGCTGAATAGCAGGCTCAGTACCGTTGCACCCTGGTTCACGAACTTAATTTGTCCCACCATTGTGGGGAAGATGGCAAGGTTCATGCAGGGAAGATCGCTGCAGTCATGTGTGTGATGTGAAGTTCGTGAGTGTTATGGTTGATGCATTGTGTCAACTTGGGGAGTCTGGAGGTTTAACTGAGTGATTCAGCAGGAAGCCAGAGTGCTTCCTTTGTTTACATCCTGAGCCTGTGGAAAAGGAGGGCAGGGACCTTGTTTGAGAGCTACCCACCCCCTGGGTGGGGGTAGGCTGTTTACAACTTAAGGGAAGAGAACAGGCTGCTTGCAGCCATTCCTCCCTTTTGCTGGTTGTTTTTGCTGTGCTCTGCTGTCCTGAACAGTTTGCCCTCTGCCGTGTGCCACTCGGCCTCAGAACCAGCCAAGTATGGAATGAAACCTCCACGAACTGTAAGCTAAATAAACCTTTCCTTCCTTAATTTTGGGCGTTGGGTATTTTGTCTCAGCAGTGAGAGAAAAATAACCAAGACAATGAGCAAAAGCAATATTTTGCCCAACATTTCTGTTTGGAAACCAAATTGTTCGCAAACAGAAGCATTCGTGACCTGAGGTATTGCTGTGCAGTACTTAGTGGCCCCAGGCCCCTGGCTATTAATGTAATGTTCCACTCGATTGTTTTTCTTTAAATGTTTCTTTCCATGTGACAATGGTTTACTTTACAAAGAGGTGGTATTTTTTAAAGGGCCTAGAAATATCATTACATTCCAAGAAAAACTTCAAAAGCAAGAGAAAATGACCTTGGCATTTAGAATCATTACTTTTAATGATTCACTGTAGAAATAATTATTTGGATTGCTTGTACTTATTAAGAAGTAATGACATGTGTATAGAAAATAGCACAATTTAGAATTTATGTTGCTTATTACAGTGTTGAGATAGTCATCAAAATTCCTGAATAGAATTGTGATGTTCCATGGTAGTTTGCTATTTATACAGAATTTTTTGAATGATGTACAACTTTGCAGAGCCATGCATTAAATCTTATCACAAAGAAAACAAACAATCCCATTGTCTTTCTTATTAAAAGCCTCTGCATATCTGAGAGATGGTCACATTAATAAGAGAAAAATCAAAGAGACACTCAGCTCTCAAATTCTAAAGGGATGTGAATCATACCAGAAGTTATAGACACTTGAATCTCTAGACAAATAACAAAGGAAGACATCCTAAAGCTTCCTGACTGCTCTAACACTGATTAACCTTGCTTTGTCAAGGTCATTGATTTTATAAGCCTGTGCAGCTTCATCCAAGTGTAGAATTTAATGGAGGTTATCAGATAAGTGTAACTTTATTCAGATCTCCTTAAATTATGAAGCTGCTGCGTAAAGTACGTACAGTTTCTGATAGGACAACTGAATCTGTATAACTAACAGAATTGAGCTTGCAAGTCTCCCTCCCCCATTACTTCCTCAACAGGTATGAGAAATGCAGTAAGCACCAACTTTTAGTAAGCCGTGAAGACTCCACACGAAAAGAATAACGAAAGTCAATAAAGTTCTCAATATTGTACCTAGGAAGGCAAGTGTCCCTGCTGCCCATTTTATTCACCCTTGAAACAAAGAATTTCTGGGAAGTTGGCAGAATGGAGAACACAGCTTTATGAAGTATTTCCAATGGCTTCTTCCAGCTCAAGTCTACAGGTGGGCATTCCCAGGAGGCAGAGCTGCTTAGCTTTTACATTAATGATATTTAGTGTATCAAAACCTGAAGATAGTGACAGAACTGAAAATATTACCATGCAGAAAATATTACCAGGCCATTTTTATCTTTAGAAAGAAGAAAGGTTTACTCAGGGTTTTTTTTTTTAATGAAAGCATTAGATTTGAATGCACATCATAAATCTAGGCAATTCAGTATCCGTAGATGAGCAAGCTTTTATCAGGTTAACTCTCTGTTAACCTGCAGCAGGTTACCTACAATTTGATTCAACACACTTACTGGGTATCAAAAGGCATGGTGCTAGGGCTGGGGATATAGCTCAGTGGAATAAGCACCTGCCTAGCAAGTGCAGGGTCCTGAGTTCGATCCCCAGTACCGCCAAAAAAAAAAAAAAAAAAAAAAGGCATGGTGCTAAATCCTGCAGATGAAAAGAATAAAATGCCATCCCTGCTGCCTGGGTACTAATGAGACGCACAGGCACCTGAGCAGAGAATTAAAGTGAAATGTGATAATGCTACACATAAAGGAATAAGGGAGCGATTCTGCTCCTTTGTTTTGGTCTGGGAAGAAGCCGAAGATATCAGCAAGATAATGATACACAAAGTAAAGCAAAAGATGTGCTGAGGTGGTTTAGATGAATGTCCCTGAAGGACCTGTGCATTAAAGGGTGACAGTATTACGAGGCACTGTGGCCCTTTAAGAGGTGGGACAGAGTGGGAAGGCTTTAGCTCCTTAGTGGCGTGTCCTCCCGTTTTCCTGTCATCATGTGCCACCCTTACCAAGGGGCCCAGAGCCATGGGGGCCTCTCCATCTTGAACTGAACTGTCTGGACTGTCTGGAACTGTCAGCCAAAACAAACCTTTTCTCTGATGAGTTCATTGCCTTGCGGTAGTGGGGGGAAGCTAACGAAGACACCAAGCTGAGAAACTACTGTGATCAAGACCTGAAGGTGTGAAGGTTGGGTGTGCCCTGGGGAGTGAGAACCTGGAGGAACGCGGTGCAGGCGGTGAGCCTAGGGAGGAGAACAGCAAGAAGGGTGAAGAAAGGCGGACCTGGGACGAGGAAGGAAACGCCAACAGACGTTGACACCAGTGCTGTGGTTTGCCTGCATCTGCTTCAGGACCCACAGCTCAGGGTGGAGGTGCCTCGAAATGCGAAGACAGCCTCACATCTCTGAGGCTGTGCAGACCCATCTATTTTCTGGTGGCAAAACCGCAGAAAAATGGGCTACTTTTTTCAAGATTGTGTCTCCACCTGCTTGTTGTTACTCTTACACTTAAAGTTCCTTGGTTTTTTAGTCCCACTCATTGTGCCTATTTACTGGGCCTCAGATTCACATAATTTGAAAAGTGCATTTATTAGAGTCTCTTCCTTTCAAAACTAAAGGAAAGAAAAGTACATTTGTCGAAAAAACTACTTATGCAAATGAGTCAGCATTCCACCTAATTTTTCTCCACCTTCTTTCACCTGCATCCCCCGCTCTTGCACTAGGTGGATTCCCACTATCCTACACCATTTCTTCAGTGAGTGTGCTCTACCCAGACAAGGTGTTGTTCCTTTAGAGAAAAGCCACATAGCAAAAACAAGTTGCACTTTTTAAACAGTAGTGAAATAATTTCTGACTCAAAGTAAATTCTGCAAAGCCAATTTGGGGTTTGAGGACTATGGATAACATAGTTCCAGGAAAGCAGGGAAAGTAACATCACTATTTAAACAATATGGAAATTTGTGTTGAGCATTGCAACTGGCGCTGCATTGCTAACTGCTTCCAGTTCTGTCCCAAACCACACAAATGCGCAGGACACCCTAAATGGCTGAATACCCTCAATCCTGCTCTTCTAAAAGCAGAGATCACCAAATATATCCATTCATCAGTGTTCAAGAAATGTAAAATGTGAAATCCATAGTCAATATGTTGAATCTCTCATACTGACCACATTGCACTTGTCTTTGAATTCTTTTAAAGTTAAAACAATTACCTGGTGTTCTTGTCCCAAGCAAAGCTGGCTTAAACTAATTGTTTTCCATTGCTGCAACAGTTGCATTTTTAAAAAATAAGTTGTTTTTCTGTGTCAGCATTTTCTTCATTTGTTATGGAAAAGATGCTCGGCCAGGGATTCTGACAAGGCAGATTATATTGTATTGGACATGGCATCCTCTCTGTTCCTTGGGATGTTCATGGAATTGCTCTGATGAATAAATTCACTAATATTAGTGTCTTGAGCATTTTTGTGGTTGAAATTACACAATAATAACCTATACAAAAGTCCTCCAGTTCTCTTTTATTCCTTTTTGGCAAATAGTGTGAAAGCTAGACAAAAAGAGATATAACAATGTGATTTTAGAACATCACAAAATTTCTAAAGGGGAAAAGAAATACATAATTTGCTCTTTATGATGCAAGGCTTTCTTTTAAATTGAAAAAACAAAACCCAGTAGACTCAACTTTTCAAGAGTATTTTCCTCCAAACATTTGTACCTGGCCCAAAATAACTCAGAAGCAGTGACCTTTCGGTCTCTTGAGACACTAAGCCCCATCTTAGAAACTCTGATTAGTGTCTTTGTTACTGAGGCTTCACAACCGGATCTGGCCTGAGGCAGGACAGAGCCTCTGCAAAGAGAATAGAGGACCTGTGTCTCAGAAGCAGGTATCCGCCAATACCCTGGTATCAGTTTGCTGTGGTTATGTAACAAACGTGTCTGATCTCGATCTCAGTGTCTCAAGGCAATAATGATATGTTATGGCTTTTCAAGACCCTGAGAGTTGACTGAGTCACTGAGCTGGTCTTGACTATGTCCACTTCTATCTCTGTAGTCATGGGATGAATATTCTTAACTGGCTTCACTCAAATGTCCCAAGCCTTAGTGGCCAGGCCAGAATGGCTGGGATGCTGACCACCAGCTACATGGGGTTTTCCATCTTGGCTTCTTCCAAGTGGGTGATCTCAGGGTTCCAAGAAGCAACAGTGGAAGGTGCAAATTCTGTGGGGAGCTTGATGGAAATGTTCACAAAAATCTCACTTTACTCATCAAAGCAAACGATCTAATTCCAAGTGGTGGAGAGTCAGGTTCTAGATCTGGACTAGCTGCAAAGACTCCAAGACTGTTTTCAATCTACTTCAAGAAATTCAAAGTCCCTTACATCTCTACCCAGCGAAGTTTCATCAGAAGCCTGGATAAACGCTGATGTTAGGCAAAGGGTCTCTGTCACTTCTGGGACTTCCATGGGATTGCTTTAATATGTGTTCTTCTCAGATGCACTCTCCCAAGCAAAAAGGCAGAAGGGAATGTGCTGTGTTAAGGATCTGAAACGTCTTCCAAAACTCTTGCATGCAGAGGCAGGATTTCTGGAGGGTGTGGTCACAGAGATCGCTGGTGGATTTGTTCACCGCTCAGGTAAGTAGCTGGGGTTGCTGTTAGGAAGCAGAGCTAGCTGGAAGAGGTAGAGTCACTGGAGCCAGACCTGGAAAAGTGTGTCTCCCTTCCTGGCTCTTCCTTGTGCCCACTGTTTCCTGGCCACCATGACTGGAGCGGCTTTCCTTTGCCACACTAATTCCACCATGCTATGTCTACATGGCATCTGGAAACTGAGAGTCAGAGTAAACCTTTCCTCCTTTAAGTTGCCTGTGTTGACCATTGACCATTAGTGGTCAGTGACAAAAAAGTGACTAAGAAATCCAATCCAACAGACCACACTGTAAGTAGATTTTGATGTCTTTGCAACTGTGCAACTGAAGGACATGTCTAAAAGGCATATTTGCTTGGAAGAGTCAGACAAGGTCCGACTATGTGTGCAATTTACAGAATTATCATTCACAAACTTCCACGAATCCTTCCATATCTACTAGTTGTAAAAAGCAGCTGGTTTGGTTTGGTTTGGTTTTGCTGGAGATCAAACCAGGGTCTCAAGCATGTGACAAAGCAACTGTTTGTAAATGCTGGAGACAAGATGATCAACAGTCCCCTCCATATCATGTCACTCATTCTCAATTAGCAAGCAATATTTGATAGCCTGCTGGCTTCTGTGTTCCACACTTATGAGAAAGTGAGTTGATAATAACTCATTACAATTTTTGCATTGATAAATAGTCCATATCACCCACTTCATACAATTTGCTTGGTAACTAGATGTGTTAACATACACAAATTTCACCAAACACTATCTGGAGCATAATAGATAATCTATAATATTTGCTATAAAAATAATTTTATTATAATAAACTGGTTTTTCTTTTAAGCAATAGTAAATTTTTTCTAATGCAGAAATCAAACAAACAGTTTATCCTTGCTTTTCTATGGAATATAATAAGATAACGGGATCATGGAAGGTGCACCACAAGTGAATAAACATACTCAGGTGCACATACACACACACACACACACACACACACATACACACACAGAGGCAGTATGAGCTGTCTCAACAGAAACTTTCTTAGTGAAGGAGGCATAGGCTGCCTTTAGAAGCATTTAACCTAATAAACAAACAGTCAATACTGTTTTGTACCAGGGACTGTTCCAGAGCATTTATAGATAGTAATTCATTAGATTCCCTCAATGAACTGAAAAGGTGAATATCTTATAACTCGCAATGCAAAATGGACCTTTCAATGCTAGATATTTTTATCATTTAGAGATAAGCAACTTTTCCAAACTTCCTTGTGCTAAGTACCTAGCCAAAACACCTTCCTCTCCTCAGCCAAAAAGCTGTGACAGAGCATCCAGATGGTGGCCCCAGGAGGCTGGAGACCGGTTTCCTTTCCACAAGAAGGATGAGCTACAGATGGCTGGAAGGGATAAAGCCAATGTGCATTGTCTTTCTGTGTCCTGCCCTCTTTGTTCCTTACTATGAAAGACCCTTGCCCACCTGGACTGCAGGGAGAGGGAGACGAGGATCTGAGGCAAATGGACCCCTCTGTCTCCTCAGAGCAAGCTTTAAATAAATCTTTTTCTCCTTTTTACCTAAATAAATGGCTTCCTTTGATTTTGTCAGCAGTGAGCAAATGAATCTGAGCTTATGAATCTAAGTAGGCAGTAACACTGTCATTACCTGCAGGTTATAGGTGAGGAAGTTATGGCACAAAAAGTGCACACAATAAACTGGAAGATCTGTGACCCAAACTCAGCTAGTCCCGCCCTCAGAAGCCAAGCTCTGCTTCTACTCGGTGCCATTCTTCCACGTGGTGGCTGACAAAATCCTCCTTCAAACCACATCATGGCTGTCACTAGCATAATGATTCCTCTGTTAAACTAAACTATCTGGAGAACTAGTATGCCAGAGAGTGCTGCTTGTGACTGGATGAATCCTTGCCTAAATACTACAGATTGAAGGATTGCAGGCAATGATAAACAGCATTCTAAACAACCCTGAGCATTTGTTCTGAATGGTCTGTTGTTCTGTTGTAAAATGTGATATATCAGAAACCAGAGGGGCAGGGTGCAGGGTGCAGTGGGAGGAAAAGAGGGTGTGGGGCCCACAACTTCAAATGCATCTATGTTCAACTCTTGTTTGTCAAAGAGGGACAGAGTTATGTACTTATGTGACTCTCTGTTCTTGCTTTTGAACCCAAGCTAGCTGGCAACAAGGCATGGTTCTCTAGGGAAGAGGCTTCTTCCCATGTAAAATAAGAACAAAGAGATTCTCTTGTATTCTGAGAATAGCACATGTTTCATAAATGCTTATTCATCTTCCTGTGCAAGACATTGGGAAATAGCATGGTTTAAGCTCGGCTTTGGTGTAACTGAAAATCACAGAATCTATGGTTTGATAGGTCTCTTCTTCTGGGCTGTTACATTTATTCTTCAATAAACCAGAATTACAAAACTCGCTACTGCAATTGGCATTTATTCTCCCATGAAGCAGGGAAGCACTGGTGAACTCCACAACAAATAGCTGCCCTCCACGGGAAAGAAACGCTTGAAAAGAGCTGTTTTGTGTTAAGAGTTTAGTCCACAATGACCAATTTAAACAGGATCCCAAAAAGTTTTCTCTCATTGTACTGTGAAATTCAGAAGTGAAGTTAATTTGGGAATCTGGCTGAGCTGCCAGTGACCTCTAACCGCATCTCAATAGAATGATAAAAGGAACATGCTAGCTGAAGATGAATTTATGCTTTCAGGTCATTTTAATCCCAGTGGTACTTTCCAAGGGCAGAACATTCCGTAAAAGCTTTATATGCGATTAGACTCCTAGAGTTTTAGAGGTTTGTGGCATTTTCCCTTCAATAGGAGCCTGCAAAATTCAGTGACTTTGCAACAGCTATTTGCCTACAAGGAAAAAGCTTTTATTTTTCTAAATGTAATCCCGATCAAGAGGTTGTCTGATCCTAGGCCATATCATCATTCTATTAAGTTGCTTTCAGACAGTTTGACTTACACAGCAAGCAAAGAAATTGAAGGTGCTCTTATCCCCGCAAATGCAAATTTCCATTCCAAGGCACCAAGTCATGAGTGCAAACTAATTTCTTCAAGTTCATGTAGGGACAATTAGGCACACTAGAGATGAGATTGTGAAAAGTACATCGGATTGAGGGGGCACGATTCCAGGACATTCGGTATCCTTGGGGAAACATCCTGACCTCTTCGCTCATAGTTGTGTGAGGCCAGCCTCAGTGCTTATGGAAAAAATAAGCCTGTTAAGTTTTTACTCCAATCCAAACACATTGGGTCATTTTCTTGCCTCCCCTCTTTGATTTCCTTGGAAAGTTACTGCTCTCCTATCAATGCATAACTTCAGGAAAATGTCCTCTTTCATCCGTAGCTGTTTCACTCAGTTCTTTAAAATGTTAGCATTTAAACGGAAGCACACATGAAATTCAAATGAGCACAAAGTACTGGCCTATTTAGGACAAATAAATATCACTTCTGTACCTAATGTTCTCCCTCGTCATCCCCCCACTCCCTCTTCCAGGGACAGCTTGACATTTAGGGGGAAAAAGACACAAGAAAAAAAAAGATTGTTTTTATTTTAAATTAGAGAGGCTCTCTTTTTTTCTAGCAATTTAAAAGTGTACAATTCCCCACATCTTTGCTTTTTCTTTTTTTCATTATGTGTACATGTTCAATCCGTTTACCTTTTCCTGGTTGGTCTAAAGTTTAAAAATTCTAATCTTTTGCAATGTTCTCTGTGAGTCTTTGCTTTGCTCTGCATAACGAGCTATTCCAGGTGATTTTTTTTAATTTCTAAAAAATGAAAGATCGTAGCAAGTAAAACATTTGCTTAATGACAGAATATCTAATAAAGCTATATATAGATATAGGACTCTGACATAATATATGACAATGAATACAGAAACAAGATGTTAATGCTGAAACTGTTCAGGATGTAGATGATGCAGATTATATGGGGACAGAGGTGCACTAAGAGAAAGGCAGGAGGAGTGGGAATTAGCAAATATTGCTTTTTGAACATTGTTCCAATCTAGTCATATGACCTTCAGCAGAGTACTTAACCTCTCCAGTTGTAGGCTGGTAATGTCTGGATACTTGTATCTTCTTGAACATGTACGTATCCGTGTTACCCATGTACGTGTCTTGCTCAAAGAATTACGACCGATGACAGTGCGGTGTTCATAAATGGTCCTCAATAGATATTTCATTCATAAATGAGTCAGTTCACATGAGTGACACAAGGTCCTGTCATGGAGTGATAATATATTTCCTACAATAGTCTGTGGCTCCAATAGTCAGTGACAATCCAAGTAGAATTTCCCAAATACTGCCAAAGTCAATGACAAAGTGACTGATAGAAAATTAAGAGCAGTTTTTGACACAGTCTTTTGCTTTCCTCCTTCAGAACATAATAATTTTTATGGACTCGATCAGTGCTTGGTTCTGTTTTCCTTTAGGCAGAACAGTTGGTGAGTTAAGGGCATTGTCTGGATAGCAAACGATCTGGCTCAGCAGATTGTATCTGTCCAGGGAGGAAGACGGAGAAAAGGGGTAAAAGAGGAGAATGCCATTCCTTACCTGTCAGAGCAGACATAGAAGATATTTCTATTAAACAGGAAGAACAAGAGTGCATGGTCTCTGCTGTTTTGTATGCAGTACAGAGAGCCCAACTGGCATTATTTCCGTTAATTCAATAGTTCTCAACTGGAGACAATTTCTTTCCTTCCAAGGAGATATTTTTCTCATTACCGTTGCAGTGGTGGTGCTATTGATGTCTGGTGAGTGGAACTCAGGGATGGTGCCAAACCTCTCACAGTGCCTGGGACAGCCAACATCAGAGAGAATTATCCACCCTCAAATGTCAACAGTAGTGAGGCAGAGAAAGCTCAGCTTTAATATTCACACTATGAGGCAGACACCATGCTGCTTTTTCAGCTTTAGAAAACAAAGCATAGTAAATTAGTTAACTCGCCTGTGGTTAAATGACCAGTGAAGAATGGTAAATTAATCCTGTGGATGTGAGTCCAAAGCTTACACAGTGAGTACCGCCCTATGTTGCTTATCCCAAAACTCACATCTATTCATTATTTAAAAATCTAACAAGTTCTAGTCAGTTTTCCATCATGCAACAAGTATCTGGGATGAGCAGTTTAAGGAGAGAGAAGTACTATGTTGGCTCATGGTTTTGGAGGTTCTGGTCCATTACTGGGCAGACCCCTAAGTGGGGGTAAGATGGACCATCATCTCACCATATGAGGTTGTATGAGAACATGTGTCATAGCCAAGACACAAAAGCAAGGAAGACATGAGAATCTCATAATCCCCTGGGTAGGCACACTCCCAGTAACCTAAACATCATTTCCGAATAGTACAAAGCTGGGTCTCCAGGTTTTATTTACCACATGGCCTCTGGAAGACATTCTAGATCCAAACTAGTAGATAGTAGTTATCAGTTTCATTGTATTTCTTTGCAAGAGTCAATTTCACTATATTTAAATACAAAAACTGTGTATACTTGTTTGCTTGTCAGTTATTTGACATGTGCTTATGTTTCTGGATTGCACACATGTGAACACTGTGTGTATCTTCTAAGCACTTTCACTCTCCAGGAGATGGCTTAGTGGCTTTTTTCTAATATCAACACCTCTTGATACTAATTAGTGAATACATCATCCAAGCTGTTATCAAAATTAAATATCTCTTTCCAAATTCTGATTGCTTAAATGCTTTATGTGGATGATCAGATTGCTTTCCTTGATTCTTTTAGCTTGGTTTGGTTTGATTTGGTTTGGCTTGGCTTGGCTTGGCTTGGTTTGATTTGGTTTGGTTTGGTTTTGGTATTGAGGGTTGAACCCAGGGTCTCAAGCATGCTAAGCATTCTCTCTATGACTGGACTGTGGAGAAGGACATGTTTTGATTAAAAAGCACTGAGGACACACAATGATTTGTTTATTGTTTGTTAGGTTTTCTAAAGGTAAGCCTCCATTATACAGCCTGGATAGCTCAGTCAGTAGAGCGTCAGACTTTTTTATATTAATGTAAATGTAAATAGTCTAAGACATGTTAACTTTTTCACTAATCTGCCACTAGAGACCATGGATTAAGGAATTGTACATGGCTATCAAGTTGACTAGGGGTGGTCAACTTATTACCCCCAACTGAACTGGGTAAGCGTGGTACTGGGTGTGGGAGGCCTACCTTGGGCTTGTTACCAGCAGCATTAGAGGCAGAATTGGAGAAGGATATAATCCTTTAACTACTAAAATATTTGGTATTCACCCATTTGTACTAGCTACGCCTTTGGTTCTCAGTCAATAAAAGGTGACTGAGATTGGTGATCCGGGCTGCAGTCTGAGAGGCTGTCAGCCCCCTGATCCCAGCCTTTTGCCTCTCTTGTTTTTCTTGTCTCTCTTACTTTTCTTTACATCTGCAGGCATCTGGTTCTTGGGACCTGTCACCCTGAAATGAATGATACTGGACCATGCTTCCAGCCCAATCCAGGTTATTTTTTAAAATTTGGAAATAATACACAAGACATGCTTAAATTTAAAAATCCAAATAACGAAGGTAAATCTTGACTTCTATTTTTGGCAAGCAATAAGAAAGCTAAATAGTTTAATTCATTCTCAGGACAAAGCAGACAGAAAGGCCAAATAAATTATAACCAACTGTATTTGCCACTTTCTCATTGCTGGGACAAGACATGGGACCACCACCATTTAAGAAGGAGAGGTTTATTTGGCTCATGGTTTTATAATTGTGAGCAATGTGGTCCTCGGAGATAGGTTTCCAGGTTCTTGTGCAAAATGAACAAAGAGTTACACATTGCATGCAGTGGTAAGGAAAAAACAGTTAAAGTTAATGAAGTTTAAAGGGAGATGTATGCTCAGAGTGAGCAGGCTTGTGCAGGCAAAAAGAGATGTCAACAGCGCAGAATAAGGTTGACATAAGGATTTGAAAATGTGCTCCAAGCACAGGGCAAGTCCCACTGGGTCTTTCAGAGCATGACTGACAACAGGGTCAATAGGGTATTGAGTCATATTACTTATATATACTGTGCAGGTCTTTTCCCTATTTCACTCTGTTACAATCAAATGCATGAGATGAAGCCCATATGTACAAACCTTTAACAAGTTCTAAATGAAGAAAGGTAACTGTATGTCATGCCAGCAGGCCTAGTGCATGCATCCCAGTTTAGAATGTCAGGAATTTCCAAAACTTTGTTATTTTTATCTCTGCCTCTTGGTAGTAGGCCTAGAAGACAGAGGTCAAGGGGGTTAGCTGCAGCCCAGGTTCAGATGAATGGAGGAGCAGTGGTCCCATAGCCCCTAATTGTACTAGCTATATTAGTTTCAGAAGGTTCAGTCCATAGTTGCCTGGCTCAAAGGCAGAAATGACACAGTAAAAGGGCATTGCAGAGGAAAGCTACTCAACTCATGGCACCCAAGAAGCAGAGAAAGCAAGGAAAAGCCAAACAGAGATATAGTCTCCAAAAGCATGACCCCAGTGACCTCCCTCAGCTGGGCTATACCTCCTAATAGCCCATTCAACTATGACCTCACTAGTGAATTAAAATATTGATAAGTATAGTACCTTCATAATCTAATCACCATCCAACAGGCTTACCTCTGAACACGTGAGACATTTGGGAAACCTCTTAGATCTAAGCCATAACAGCAAGGTGGTTAACCATGGATTGACACATCCAAAACCATAAGCCAAAATAAACCTTTCTTATTTGTAACCTTATTTGTCTCAGGTTCTTGTTACAGTAGTGAAAGGCTGACTAAAGCAGAAGAAAAGTCTGCAGAAGGACCAGTGAATCTGAAAGAAGAAAATGCTACATTGAACATTAGAGGACACAAGATTTTAATTATCCATCTAACAGAGAGCCAGATACGAATTAAGAAAAGTTCTACAGATGCCTAGTGATATCACCTCCCCACCACCACCAGCCCAAAAGATAATTCACTTATTAACAAAACTTCTTCCTTTTTTTTCCAAAGGTATTCCCAAAGAGCAGTTAAGAAGATGGGCTGACAAACCCGGAGTCTATAATGGACCCCAAACTTCTGCTCAGAAGACAGAGTCCCAATCTAAAAGACCATGATTGAATAGTGTTCTGCGTTTTCCAGTAACTGTGAAGAAAATTAAGGATTTGCAACCTGAATACTCTCATGTCTTGCTTAATTTTTAATGGTCTGGCATTGCCTAGGCATTCTTCCTCCAAGCACTTTTTTCCTCTCTTCTTCATGCATAGGCACTATGATTGCTTTATTAATATTCAAGCTGCAGCTTTCCACAGGCTTCTTGTAATTAAATTCTTGTCAAGGGTTGTCTTGGGAGATCTGTACTTTATGTTGAGGAGATCCTCCACTGAGTTTCATCTGCCTGATGCTTGTCTGAGAAGAACAAAGCAGAGGTTCAAGACTTTGCTTTCTTGCTGTTTCTAGGTTTACTTCTTTTATTTCACGTGGTTCATTTATTTCAACTAACTGTGTATACAAAAACTCGCCTTTGACTTACGGCTTTTCACATTGCTTATCTCTTGTTTTTGTTCACATTCAGTGCCACTAAAAAAATCTCCAATTTTAATTTTAAAGTAGTTTTTGGGAAAGGGTGTTACAAGGTAAATGCAAATGTGGAATAACTCAGTAGACACTGGAGCCTTTCACTAACCATTTTATTCCTTGATGGATTAATATACAGGTGAATCCACAAGAAGGCAAATTTATCAAATTTAACCACACAAAATAGGTGATGTGTTATTTAGCAAAGGGAGAACTCAGTACCTGTAATGAAGAGCCATTGTTTTTTATGCCAGTAGACAGAGACAGCATCTATTTTCTTGTATCGCTCACCATAAAATAGCTCCTTTCAGTGCACACTTTATATGTGCCATATTCAATATACGTACTGCCTAAAGAGAAGCAGGCTACAATGGACCAGACCTCATGCATACAAATGGCCAGGTGCTGGATCTTTCTCAGGTTACCGAGGGGTGGGCAAGAGTAGCGCCTCACTTTGGAGAAGCAGACAGCTGTCAGAGCATGTTATCTGGTGTGTCATAAAGAGCCAGACAAGATAGACAAACATCTCAAGATTTCTCTAAAATTCCCATCTGTTTTCTTTTGTCTTTTTGGGAGTGTGGTCTACCAGGACTAGAACTCAGGCCCTCACACTTTGGCAGGCAGGCCCTGCACCACTGAGCTAAATCCCCAGCCCTGCCAATCTGTTTTTTATGAAGATCTCAGTGGCTGTTTAATGTGATAGGCAGAATCAGGGACATGTGATGTTCCATCATAAAAGGAATCCTGCAGATGTGATTAAACTGCAGATGGGAAAAATATCCCGGATGATCCAGAAGGGCCCTTGTACACAGAAGACAGGAAGATTTGAAGTGTCACAGCCACATACTGTGCAAAAGAGATTCAGACACAGCTGGCTCTGAAGAGGCAGGGAAGGATCAAGGATCAGCAGCCCGGGGATACAAGCAGCCTGTACACATTGGAGGAGACCAGGAACATCCAGGAGAAAGCCAACTCTCCTGACATCCTGAAGGGATTGGCCCTCTCAGACTCAGCCAGGACTACTGGCTCCTGAACTGTAAGATCATACATTTCTATTGCTTTAAGCCCCTAAGTGTGTGGATTTTACAGTAACAATCAAAGTCATACTTGGAGCTAGGACAACGTTGTTGGTAGGGGACAGGGATAATCGGAGGTCCTTGGATTCCGATCCCTTCTGCCATTTGTTAACTTCCAGTTTTAGGTGAGTTTCTCAAACTATTGCACTGAAAGAGCAAAAGCAGGTCTCAAGAGGAGGACTCAAATGCAAGAGTTTGTCTGGGATGTACAGAGAGGACATCCATGGGAGTGAGGAAGGAATATAGGGAAGAGAACAGTATCTGGTGTATTGTTCAGCCACGCTGAGTGCTCTGGTAAAGGAGCCAACACACTCTGTCAGAATTACCTCGTTCCCAACAAATCTTCTTCCCAATCTCTCTTCCTGATCTAGTATAACTGGCACTGCAAGTGGAGCTATATATATATATATATTTTTTCTTTAGAGATAAACAACTTGCTCCTGCTGAGCACACAGCCAACACATCCTCCTCTCCTCAGCCAGAAAGCTGTGACAGAATATCCAGATGGCAGCCCTAGCAGGCTGGAGACCAGTGTCCCTTTCACAAAAAAAAGGTGGAGCTGAGCTGGGTGTGGTGGCAGCATGCCTGTAATCCCAGCACTTGGGAGGCTGAGGCAGGAGGATCATTGTGAGTTCAAGGCCAGCCTGAGCTACAAAGTGAGCTCAAGTCCAGCCTGAACTGCATAGTGAGACTCTGTCTCAAAAAAAAAAAAAAAAAAAAAAAAAAAAAAGGAGGAGTTGCAGATGGCTCAAAGAGATAATACTCATGTGGAGATCTGCACTGTCTCCCTGAGCTGTTTCTTACAAGAGGCCTGTGCCTACCTGGACAGGAGGAGAAGGTGTTTTCAGGCAAATAGGTGCCTCCATCTCCTCAGACCTAGCTTTGAATAAGTCCTTTTCCCTTTTACCTAAATATATGGCCTCCTTTGATTTGGTCAGCAGCAAGCCAATAAACCTGAGTGTACTAATCTAAGTGGCCAGTAATATTAGAAGTAAAGGAACTGAGGCATTTATATATGAATCCTTGGAAATCATAGGTTGAGGGGCCTCCTAAGAGGTATGGTTTACCCAGCATTAGACAGAGGGCAGGGGGGGGGCTGGAGGAGAGTTGGCTGTAAAATAAAGGTGTAGGTCACCTGAGGAATTAATTCCATGCATCAGGTGTCCCCCAATCAGTGCTTAGCACAGAGTGAGTACTCAGTAAGTGTTAGCTATGATAACCACTGGGTTTGTTTCCCTGTGTTCCCAGGATATTCCATTTGAAGGAATTAACATATTCTATCATTTCCTTGCTACTTGTATGTTACCCTGACTGGACTCTATACAGCTAGAGGGCAGCAGCTGGGTCTTTTTTATTTGTTGCATAAACTCTATGGAGGTACATAGTGAGAAATTTGTGTGTTTGTTGACAGGCTATTGAAAAAATAGTAGGAAAAACTTTAAGCACTTGGTAACAGAGAGGAAACACAGTCTAAATGAAGCAGGAGCAATTGGAGTTCCATACAATCCAGAAATTCCACCCTTTAGATATCCAAAGAACAGGATAAAGCGATACTTGTTGAATAGCTGAAAGGTGGAAACATTCAAAAATATCTACCAACAGATGAATGGATAAACAAAATGTGTGTTTCTGGAATATTACACAACCATAAAAAGGAAGGAAAGGCGTACATATAGTACAACATAGATGAAACTTGAAAACATTATAGTCCATGAAAAAAGCCAAAGAGAAAGTTCATAAGGTATGATTCCATCTATATGAAATATTCAGAATAGTTTAACTGATAAAGACAGGAAGTAGATTAATAGTTATCAGGGACTAGAAGGAGAGAAGTTTATTAATGAGCACTGAGTTTTTTTCAGGGATGATGGAAATTCTCCAGGACTAGGAAGAAGTGAGAGTTTCACAACCTTGTGGGTATACTCAGTGCATCTGTCATGTCTGGAGAAGCTTGTACACCATACTGCTGCTCTGCTGGAACACGCAGCCGCCAGGGATCCTACACATAACATCACTAAAGAACTAACAAAGAAGAGTTTACAATGAAAATGACTTATTTGAAGATGTGGGAAAGGAAAAAAGAGACAGCCGTGAGCTACCTTGGATGAGTAAGGAGTATCTGAAAGGGAAATTCTCCTGGATTTTTGTCTCCAGATCTTTCATTTAGGACTAACGTCTTTCTCACTCCCAACGTTTCTACCTGTGTCGGTCAGGGTTTTACTAGAGAAAGAGATATAGCACGAGATATACCAATGTATAAGAAATCACAAGACTGGCTTTCCATGGTCAGCCATGGAGTTGGAAGAGTGCAGAGGGTGTCTGAAGAGCTCAGCCCAAGGTCTGGAGCTCACTGCCGGGTTCTGTGCAAGTTCATACCAGAAGGCGAATGTGTCTTCAGTGGAAGGCTGGAAAGTCTACACCAGAAGGGTTGAAGGGTCTAAGGCAGAAGCCAAAGAGTCTGCACTAGAAGCCAGGAGATGTTGTCCAAGGTGAAGGCAGAGGCTGGAGCTCCCACAAAGAACAAGACGCCAGTGCATCCTTCCTCATTTCCCTTCTATACCATCCAAATAACAAGCTGTCCTAGGGTGAGTTCTCTATGGCCTAGTGTGCAGACAGCCTCCCTAGGGCAGGTTCTCTACACTCTAGGGTGGAGAGTTGTGGAGCTAACTTAGTTAAACTTCTCAAGTCGACATAATCAATTAAGCACTACAGCACCTGACCATTGTCCCATCTGACTTGCTCTCTTAGCTGCCTTTGCTCCTAACCCAGGCATGTCTGCCTGAACTTACTGCTTTCTGACTAGTGTCTTTCCTATCCTCCAAAGGGGCCCTTGGATGCAGTCACCATCTGACTCGTCCCCTTGGCACTCTTTGATCTTAACCTAGGAATATGTGCCTGGTTCCTTCTGGCTATTTGATCTCTCCCTGTTTCTTTGTGATTGATAGGTGTATGTGCGCATGCAGAAACATAACTTACAGTTAATGATTAAGTATAAGGGGACATGTGTGTTCTATGTATTAAATAAGAGCCATTAGTTGGCAATTTCTCGTGTCCTTTGCATTTTATCAGAGACGGCTGAGAGTGGCTGGTTACCCTGGCCCTTCCTATTGCTGGCTACATCCTTGTGTTGCTTGAGGACTCTTCCTGTGAATTTCTGTACAATGCAGGCTCTTTGCAGCCAGGTAGTAGCCAAGGAGAGCAAAGTACATTTGTACTTGCCCATCTGAAATGCATCAAAGAGGCCAAAAGATCTTCACTGTTTATTAAAAAAAAAAAAACTCAAAATGTCCCTCTGTAATAGTTCTGAGGTCAAGCGCAGTTCTTGTAGGAGCTTCCATTAAATTTAGATTATCAAGGCTTTCCTTTGCACTGTCAATTTGCCAGATTTAATGGGAACAAGCAATATTCCAATTCGATTTAAGAAGCACTTTGGGCAAGTATCACATGGGTTCTAGATCCATTTATAATAGTAATTGTCACCCAGGGGGCCATCTTTTTCCCTGGGGAACGTTGGGCAATGTCTGAGGACATTCCTGGCTGTCACGGTAGAGGCGGAAGCATTGCTCCTGGCACCTGCAGGGGTGTGGGTAGAGACCAGCAATGCTACTAAGCCTTTTGCAGGGCACAGGCTGCTCCTCACCATCTCCAGCAACAAAGAATGATGGGTCCCAAACAGCAATTGTGCTGGAGCTGAGCAATCTAGACTTAGAAGAGTGCCTTAATAATTTAAGCATTTCACTTACTGCCTTCCAAATGAAAAACCATGATTCACAATGATTTTCTTAATCGCCACTTTCTGTCCCCAGTTTACATCTGTGACTTCTCCCGCAGGTTGCCTTAGAGGCTTTTTCTGCATCCCTTCCTCTTTTCCCCCTGGGGAGGAGAGAAAAACTTGCTTCTTTCTTTCTCCCTGGGATAGATAATAGACAGTGAATTTTGGCAAGGTCCCAGAAAAATAACTTTGGTATTTATTCTTTTAAAAGACGCTTCTGGTGGACACAATAAAGTGTCTCAGCAAAGTTTTTGCTTCATTTAATCATTCTGCAAATTCCAGAGAAAATATTTCTGTACAGTATCACCCGAGCAAAAGACAAATGAAAGTGAATGTCTTCGTTAGGCAATAGAGTGTTTCCCACACAAGGAGCTGAATGCTCCCAGGGGCAGGTGCCAGCATTCTCGGGCTGAATTCTCTCTAGATTTATAGGGCAAGATGCAGAGCACTGCCTTCTCAAATGCCTGGCTGCATCCGGTTCCCCTGCAGAGCCCATGACAATGCAGATTCCCCGGCTCACCCTCAAGAGGCTGACTCAGGGGTTGGCATGGAACTGAGCTTGGGTTGGACTGAGCGGGGGAATTCTGAGCCATCACCCAGGTCAGAAGCATACATGAAAGCAAACCTCTCTAGTGTGGAGACATGCAGCCTAACCCCTAACCACACAGCCTAAGTTAATATATGTCTATATTAATTTACTAAGGTTATATAGACATCTGTAGAAGCTTCTTGCAGTTCCACTGAGCTTCTCTGAAATACATACTTTGGGCTTGGGAGCACTACTTCCTGATTCTCCTCTTCGTTTTTGCTGCATGCCACATAGGGGGAAATGAATATTGCAGGGTCAGAGAAGGTCAGGTACAGAACAGGGACACCAAACACAAGACAGTGAGTGAGGCAAAGACCGGAAGCCCTCTGAGCATATTGGTGTGTAAACATAACTGTAAAGTGTGGCAGCTGTTCATTCACCTCCCCCACAAAGAATACTGCATGGGGCCATCAGACATAAATAGCAGGTTAACAACAAACCATTTTTATAGTTCTACCGTGCCTCACAGTCAGGGAGTTAAAGAGGTGGGAAACTAGTTTGCCTTAACCATCTTATTAACTTGGGATCTTGATCAACTACAAAAGTAGAAGCTATGGAGCCAGACAGTTTACAACCCACAGCTCAAAAGAGAAGGGGTACATTTTAAGCTTTAGTGGGGTACATTCTCTAAAGTAGACAGACACTCATGGATAAAAGGAAGACAAGAGATTTTTAAGGTACTTATTATTTTTCTGCAGGTAGCATACATTTACTTCAGTAAAAGAGGAAAGATTTACAGGCTCAGAAGAGAAACCTGAGTATCAGTGTGGTGTCATTTTATCTGCCAGCTCCCTTTTAAGTCTGTAACTAAATAGCCACAGTAGACCAACTTAGGACAAATTGCACTTGGAGAGGGTTTGTCTGAGACACCTCAGCAAAATATCTGACCTCTCTCTTTCTGAGCTCTAGACTCGCAGAATTTATTATTTCCACTCCCTAAGCTCTCAAGGGCAGACCCACCTATTAGAATATGTGCATGTCTAGGATTTTTACTGAGTCATCTAGCATTCTGCACTTCTCTGTTCTACATTTACTGTCTTCAAGCAGCTAATCTGAAGAACAATTAATCTAATGTCTAAGGAACACAGAGGAACTAAATTGCACCCCAGGCAGATTTGGAACAGGACTGCATTTCTGTACTGGATCCATCCATTATAAAATTTACAGTTGTAGCTGGTTGAGTGTGGGATGTTAACATTAACCATATCCCTCTGTTAGTGAGTTTGTCGTTGTGATATCTGCTATTTCTCCACTGTCGTTTCCTAAGTGAGAGCGATAATGGTCCATGTGTGTTTTAAGAAGGTTAAATAATTAACCTTTTTGTGTTCCACATAATTGCTTTAGCTTTTAATTTCCAAGGGAACCAAGACTTTCTGCGTCTGGCTTACAGCAAGAATCATTTTTGAATTTAGTGTGTAATCCAAGACACATCCTTTGGGATAACTTCAGGGGCTAAAGGTCCAAGGGAGCCAGGCCACAGGAGGAGTGCCTCAGAGCACAAACCATTCCTTTGCTGCGTGGTGCCTCAGCGGGGGTTGCTGATCTGCGGTAGAGAAATAGGAAGACACTTCGAGGAAGAAGGATCCATCTTTCACTCTTCCCACCTCACCGCTGTTTAGCAACTCCCCCACTCAAGTGCAGAAGAGCATGCCCAGTCCTTTTACATCTCTGTTCCCCTTAGATAGCTGTCTCTGTGCCTTGACCTTGGGCAGGCCAGGACAAAAAGAAGAGTGACCAGAGAAAATGAGTTTCCCTCAGTGCAATGAGAGATATGATGTAGCGTCAGGCAAGAAGTGAGAGTAAGATGAGTGGTAATGGATGACCGTGTTTGTGAGTTACTTCCATGAGGAGAGTATCTCTTGCTTAATATAAATCACCTATTATTCTAAAGCTTTTACCTCCCATTCATCCTATAACAAGACCTAACAAAGTTAAGGATTTCCTCAAGAGCATGTGGCCAGTTGATGGGATAACACCCCTTCAAAGTTGTTGACCCTCTAAGGGCAACTTACAAGGAACCAACCAAAATTCCCAAGTCACTGCAACTTACCCTTTTCAGGTGACCTACAGTAAACCCTACTCACTGTAGTCCTTGATTCTCCATCCAGAGATGATCTTTTTTAACACATGATACAGGACTCTAAACTGAGCATGCTCAGGAATGTGCCCTCCTTTCATTGGATGATGAGTGTTTCCTATATGAATATGTATGAGTTTCCCCAATAAAAGAGCTTTGCTGCTTTACTCTGAGAATCGTCTGCAGTAGCCCTTGATTTGCTGCAAGTAGTAGACCTTTCTTTACTCTTTATGTATGGGTGATGGTATGGCTTTGTATTCAAGGAAGTCAAACCCATTCAGTTTGGTTACAACATCTCTCCTCTTTGCAGGCCTGACCAACTAGCTGTGTGGTAGATATGTATTTATTTATGGCCAACATTGAATACCACTACCTGAAATAGGCAGAAATGTTCAACACATACTTCTTAAAATTGGCATATCGTACACCAAATATACATACATCACACCTTAAAATAGGACAGAAACAAGTGATTCTTGCCTTCTTCCTTCTACAGACTAGAAGACATATCCAGCCTGAATGTAGAAAAGGATTGTTCGCAGCCACCAGTCAATATAGAAGAAAAGAGGGGGGGAGAAGAAAAGATAAAGAGGGGAAGGAGAAGAAAAGTAAGGAGAGGGAGGAAAAAAAGAAGAAATTTTAAAATGGTTTTTAACTAGTACTTGGTGCTTGTCTTGGTTACTTTTTTCTTGTTGCTGAGACAAAATACCCAACACCCAAAATGAAGGAAGGAAAGGTTTATTTAGCTTACATTTTGTGGAGGTTTCAGTCCGTACTTGGCTGGTTCAGAGGCAGAGTGGCATATGGCAGAGGGCAAACGTTCATGCTGGCAGAGCACAGCAAAACAACCAGCAAAAAGGAGGAATGGCAAGCAAGTAGCCTCCTTTTCTCCCTTATATTGTAAACAGTCTAACCCCACCCAGGGGGCATATAGCACTCACACAATCTCCATGCCCTCCTCTTTCACAGGCTCAGGATGTATAAAAGTAAGCACCCTGGCTTCTTGTTGAGTCACTTAGCCAAACCTCTAGACTCCCCAAGTTGACACAATGTATCAACCATAACAGTGCTAGTTGAATTTTTGCTATAATTTGGTCACAGACTAACTTTAGTGTCTTGGGAAATGTGTGCGAAACTCCTGACCTAAACTCACCATCTTAAAAAGAAATGGGATCTTATTTCTTTTCCTATAGCTATCTGAAAGCTTCTGATCTCTGTGCTTCTCCTCTAGCTTCCCCAAAGTCTTCCCTTTGGCAAATGCGTATTGATCTTGGCCATTGCAGTGATACTGATGAAATGAGTAGAATCTGTGAAATTATGGGAATGTTAAAAAAAATAATAAAACAAAATGGCCCTTAGGACCACTCCTCTGCAACTGTATTTTTAGAAACAGCATTATATGGGACGCATTTTCTGATTGAATACAGAGAGACATAATTTCATGGAATTGCACAAATATACCCATTGGCACACTGTAAAAACCAAATAATACCTGTCATATAATTGCTTGAATGCTCCCTCTTTGCTAAAAGAAATTTTTTTTATTAAAAAAAAAAAAAGTACAAAAACATATTAACAAACAGACACCAATTAGCATAAAAAATAGTACAATCACAACTGATCTATAGACAAGGTGACATGGTCTCAACAGTGGTTATTGCTTTATCCATTGATATCTTCGAAGTGTAAATATATGAACCCATATACAGACATGCAAAATTGGTCAGACAATTAATCCTCTCAACAACAGAAAA